>JAVFBY010204328.1:0-10981 GCA_034781015.1 Tonicella lineata | reverse complement strand
AAATATTTTCAAAAAGAACTAATCAGAACACCAGTTTAGCGATCTCCGGGCAATTAAGTCGCCATTTTTTTTTTGGCAGAAAAATTATAGCCTTAACCCCAGGCTATGTAACCTAACTTAAGTTAAGGGGATATAGGCTGGATTATCCCGAGGCTAGATTTAGACGCGACATAACAAATAGAGATTTAGATATGTTTTTAATCATATTGGGGATAACAGATTCTAGTTCTGAATCAGTAAAACTAGCAGATTGAGCTTTGTACAGGAATCGAGACCACGACCCTTTGAGTCCGGTACAGAATCGCTAGCAATATATGCCGGCGACCATTGCGTCCCTTTCAGACATGGGGACAACATTCCGCCAACAATCCTTATACAATTCTGCATTTACTACTAGTAAGGTTCCTGAGTTCTATTCCAGTGCAGTCTGCAACATTTTTTTTTAGCTAGAATCTGGTCTAACTCAGGAAGTGTTATCCCTACATAACACAAATACGAAAATGAAACCTGGTTAAAAAAAACACGTTCGATTAAGGCAGCCATAGGTAAATTCCAGTAACATAAGTTGGCGGCGTCGAACCCAAATGACCCTAAGTAAGATACATAAACATAAATAAATAATACAAAACATAAATGGAGATAAATCCGACTGATATTAACTTACCCAGGTTCCGGGTCGCCGTCTTATGTTAAAACATGTATCTATTCCATTTTCTTCGTGTCGACTTTTATTTGTATATACTTTGATTTGTCTTCTAGATAAGTAGTTGACAATTGAGTACTCCAGTAGTGCGGCGAAGACAAAGAATAGGCACAATGAAGACCATACATCTATGGCTTTTATGTAGGAGACTTTGGGTAGTGATCCCTGTGCTCCGTCATTCTGAGTTGTCATTGTCAAGACTGTGAGTATCCCCAATGATATCCTGGCGGGTACCGAGTCAATATCCAACCAGAAGGATACCCAAGATAGCATGACTATTAATACACACGGTATATAGATCTGTATAACATAATATCCAACATGGCGTTCAAGTTGAAAAGAGGCTTCCAAGCACGTAAATGCATCTACAATGAAAACGATATGATGTCAAACTATTAACTAGCCTATTTAACATTACACATCAAGTATCAAGTATATAATTTAAATTATTTACTATATGTAATGACATTAAACAAAATTAAATGAAGAATTTCATTAAATTGATTTACAATAATTCCGTTCGGCTTGATTATTAAAAATAACTGCCATTGTTTAACCAAAGACGAATGCATTTTGGGGGCCAAATTGTCATTACATCAAGAATTAGAGATATCTCCAAACGAATTAGAGATATCTCACTTACCTGGTAAATAGTGTGTACAATCCTTTAAACTGACATTGGTAAGTTCGAATTGGGGCAGTTCTGATGACGGGTCTATTTCAACACAATCCTTGCATTTCCACTGTAATATCACATTCTCTTCTGTGTATGTAACTGAAAATTAAATAGCGAAAGCGAATTTAAAACTGGGCATATAAGGGGTTTGGTCATTCCCCAAAAAGATGTTGCCCCTAAGCTATCCAGCGCGCAAAATATCGACTCTGACATTATATAAAAGCCCCTTTATTGGACAAAGGAGTCAACTGTGATACTACTAAATAATACATTATTCATTGATTCGTTTTGTTACCAATATGCACTTATTCATTGTAATGTTCTATTACGGACACCTTTCGATCAGTTCTAAATCTTCAGTAAGCTCCGCCACCTCCGATGTGAACTTCCGTGTAATGAATGGCCATTTAAAATGCCATTCGCCATATTTGGCGCAGCAGACAAAATCCCATCACATGTAGATAAACGTATTCAATATGACATCAAGTGCATACCAAGCCAATACAAGTCTATATCGAGAACGTAATAGCAAAGCAAATTGAGAATTACAAGAGAACTATTTCGCCAAAGATTTGATCGAATCGACCAATACAATGTAGGAATCACGCGAAACGCTGAAATTTCGAGGTATCGCAATGCTATATAAACAACCAGATCAACAGTCATGGTAGCCAGCATCTCAGTAGCTGGCATATTAAATAATAACAAGAAAAAAGTAGTACGGCTTCGTCAAAGATTTCCATTTATCAGATCAAGGGTCAATGGCTTGGCTTTGGCGTTCTCTAATTTATTTAATTTGACGAGGTCATCACCTTAGCAAACCCAGGATCTTGTAGATACAAAGGTTATTTGGTATTTTGTTTGGTCTAAGTTTGGTCTGGTGAAGTCGACCTTGTGTTGTAACTAATCAAACGATACAGTAAACAGTAACTAAGAGATTTACACTCATATACATGTACATGTATTGATGAGATATTAGGTGCTACATGTGTCTTTAGCTTATGTTGCATTGTGCTGCTGATATGAACGGGAAATGAAACGCAAGCTACATGTGTATGCACCATGATACTTACAGCTTTTGATAAATATCGGGCAAGTCTGTGAGTCCAGGGGGTATTTATGTAACCGCATGTGACAGGTCGCCGCCATTGTTATCCTGAAAGAGATTATTGGGCATTCATTACATATAGCGAATTTATCTAAATTTTTTAACGTTGCTATTTTAAGAATTAATCTTATTCTTTACATGGTTCAACAAGTCATGTCTTACATACAACTGTGGGGAAATGATTAGACCAGCCTTTATTATGTTATATTGACCAGATTGTTTGTAGTTAATTTTTAAATCAACAAAATATTATGGTAGGCCCATATGGAAAGAATGCCAATGAAGGGCAAAATAGTTTATTTCACAATCTTAAATATTTTTTGTTTGAAAGCAAAAGCAATATCATTTCATGTTCATTGTATTATCAATACTGGTTTCGCAGTCATGGATTTTTCAAATAAATCTGTATCACTGTAGCGTATCTACCTAGAGCTGTATACAATGGTACCATCTTCATATAAATGCATCAGTTTATTTGGCACAGTGATGTCGTGGAAGGCAGCTTTCTTCTCGTTCGAGAAGTAAAGGTCTGGTACCCAAACATCATCCATAGATTTGGCATCTAATTCCAGAAAGCTAATCTTCTGAAGAGGTTCGCTAAAGTTTAACCGTCGATCTACCCACGTCTGGTTGATTAAAAAATTAATCGAAAAGTCCTGAAACGAAAATGACAAGGGCTTGGTTATTAGATAAAATATGTTTCTATATCAATCAAGTTCTTAACGGTCTAGATATACTGAAGACGTATGCGAACACAAACACGACGACGGAGATCACTTTGGATTGTTTTAAAAACAATTTAAAAGAAATAAGTCATATCGAATGCGAAAGCGAAACACGGGTTCAATGGAATGCGACCACCGCGTTCCTTTTATCTTTCGTATTCACGTTCGTGTCCATGTTCGTGTTCACCTTCAGTGTAATCAGACCTTTATGTTTTACTTTCTTAAAAAATCCCCTTAGTTGGTGACCTCGGTTTTCCACCAAAACGCCGGTAATGCAAAGTCGTCATATAGACGAAATAAACCTCAATACGACACAAAAAGCAATAAGTCCAACTTAACTATTCTTTGTTAGTGTCAGTAGCTCAACAGTACTCATAAGAAACGCATATGTTAAATAGTTAAGTTAAAGGGTTACCATTTTATTATTCCATTTTTTTAAATGACCACTAGTACGTCTTTAAAGGGCCTCCAAAGTGTGTTTTAAGTTTGGCTTAAAGGGCTAAATTTATGAATACAACATGATAGAATACCTTTTTAAACAAGTCCCATATTTTCCCGATTCTGGTAAAGTGTCTTATTTAACGTTCTACTCTTATTTGACTTTCTCCTGGTGGCGTCACTGACGTAATTCTAATAGTATTGTGGATTGAAAACCCTTTGTTACGTCACCTGCTTTTTAAAGCCTAATATATCCATAACTAATGCGAATTTTTAATGAAACAGTTTGAAAACCGCACAGCTGTTAATGGTGTATTTTAAGACAATTTGGTGGTATAGACCATTTGGGAGAAGCTTTAATCCAATTGCCTTCTCATCTGTAAATTGGCACTGCACTTCGTCTCTGACTGCGCCATGTTTTGCGTCCTGTAATTGTCTTTTATCTTGTCATTGTCTGTTACTTATGTCGTCGATGATTGTTTCTATTGGTCATTAAGGACAGAACGGTGTAAAATCACAATTAATCGAACAAAGATAAACTTAATTTATTGTTGAGACAAATACTAACGACATATATGTTGGGTGTACAGAAGACATTTACATGTATTTGTCACGGTAAGTTTATTGCCTGATAATATTGCGGGTACCATCAGCCCCCCTCCCCCCCTCTCCCCCCCAAAAACAACTATTGACATGCCTTTATAATAGATTAACTCATCCATCAACCAAAGGCTGATCAAACAAAATACTCTGTACCATAGTATAGATCGAGCGACAACTGTTGTCGAAGTAATTATCAGAGAAGTTGCCATTGGAGCAATTTACCTCTGGCTAGTCGCCCATTAGGCGTTTGTCATCCTATTCTTTTGTCGTCGGAACAGTTGTTGTCAGAGAGAATATCATGGACGTCTTTGGAGCACTTGTCGTCGGGACAATTGCCTGCAAATGTCACTGATTCAACACAGATATGCCACAGGTCCCTCAACTGTTCATTCAGTTCGGGAATAATGCTAGTAATAAATCCAACTAACCCGATTTATCGTAATCAAATATTTTGTTTTAATTCTCTTAGCAAAAATTAGCATACAACAAGATAATATCCGTCGCGATTCATGCGATGAAGCAGTGATTAAATCGTTTACATTTGCAGGTGAAACAATTTGTTCAATAAGATGGATAAGTAATAGTTAAACTTACCATATCGGCTTCACTGACTGAATCAAAACTGTTGATATACAGGCTTACATTGACAGTAGTGGGATGTTCTGGAATATAAACATAAATATGTTCTCAATAAGGTAACTGCGTGAAGAATTTCAAACGTTTTGTATTTTGTATTGCACTAAACATATAAGCAAAGTGGCTTGATTGTCACACTGGCTGACGGTCTGTCTGTTACTGTGTCCTTCTACTCACCCATATTGTTTTTTTGTGTGCATTATTTTAAACAAAATACTATCTTATCTGGTTGACATTTTGAACTTTGCTGTTTAGATTCATGCAGGTTCATGAATAGAATTCTGTTAACCTGGTATCATTTCGATATGTGTTCTATTACCATGATTTATTATGATTTGTTGTATTTACAATGTTACAATTGTTCAAAAGATTTCTCCGCACAAGCCTCGTCATCGATATACCTCTAAGAAGGTCGATGTTGGCGAGTGGACTATAATTGAATCCCAAGCAAGATTCTTGTTTAATTTCGGCAATATTCGGTGTTGAGATAACGAAACTGTATAGCTTTATTGCGATTAAGAATCTTTTTGGTAAATGTCTGAGTAAGACAAAGTAACTCAGAATCGGTTTAAAGGTTGATTCTCATATCCGAATATTTAATCTGTCTTAATCTATTTTATCTATCCACTCTTGCATTGGCACAAATTCAATAAGTGTTGTTAAATGTCCACTGACAAAGTCTTCGACGGGGACCAGTACAGGTTTCTCGCCGGGTCCCAGTTTTATTCCCCAAGACAGCAGGTAGCCGCCAGTCTTTCTAGACATGAACTTTACAGGACGTGTTTGATGAAAGGCGATAACTCACAATAAACTCGTCATCGATTGGCTGTCCCAAAGCTATCGGTGTCTGTCAGTACACATTGGCAAATGTATTATTGACTAAGACAAGCGTGTTTCCACTGAGGCTTAACAGAAGTACCAGCTTGATAGACTATCTTAAACTTATTATCTAATACTAGTAACATAAAAGAGCATCTAAGGAAATTAGTTATATGTCTGAGATTGAAAAAATCCATTGAATGATTGAATTAAATAAGTAATTTCTTCTTTGATGGCATATTGCTGTTTAGAGATTTAAAAAAAAGAATCGAAAGGAAAAGGGTATGTTGAATAAGACCCTCTACCGTGTTAAGTTAACATATCCAAACTGCATGTTCGTCATTTTTACAGCTGGATTTAGAAACCTCAAACTGACTAATAATGCTTAAAACCGTCTAGAATAAAATGCACTGTAGAAGTCGATATTCTAATGTAGCATTTGAAATAAAGATGCGTCGCGAAAGTCTATTTTAAATCCCTCCTCAAGAAATATAATATAATATCGAACGTGTGGAAGAAAGAATTAGCCATGCAATGTTCCCTGTATTGGAAATCATTTGACGGATGTAGCATCTTGGGCGAAATTTATTAGATTCATTTGAATATATTATCAATTCAAAGTCCCATTACAAAAAGCTAGATTTTTCATTTTATAAAAGGGCGATAGACCACAAAAATACATCCGGAAAACTTATTTTAATACGCACGCATTCACGTATTCAAGAACATAATATATTATTTTGAAACCGATTCTAAAGGCCAAATGTCAGTAGGACGTGTTGCTATCAAATTAGGAACTGACCATCTCGATCTTTCTAATTACATTTAGTTGCTTCAGGATCTAATTTGTAGCAATTATCAAAGCTATTTGTTCTATTTCCTAACGCCTTCTTCGTACCTTTATGTAAATTATTAAGTAGGTCAGTTATTGTACAGAGCTGCTGCCCTGTCTTAAAACAAGAGTGACCAGTTGTCACTAAGATGTTTTTGACTAAAGTATAACATAGAACATCCAAAGCTTTGTGAGTTTAAACATGCCAAAAATAAAAAAAAAATGAAAACTGACAATTCTGCCAGTTGAATTAAATGAGAGTGTGTCTACGTTGCAATCAAATTGGAACGCTGCTGATTTAATTTACGAACGAAAATCCCTACTTCGTTAAATCGTGACAATCTGAATTTGTTCAGAATACATGTACCTTCTTTTGGACGAAAGTGTCACGTTTACTGGCATTTATTGTTTTAATTGTTATTCTTTGTGTATAATTGTTAATCAGCTGTAGGTCTTGTGGTATGCGCCTAACACACACATATCCCCTGTGGAGACATGTCAAATATTCATTCTCTGCATTTATAAAAAATATATTTTGTTTGGAATTTAACAAAAAAATGAATTACGAATGTTAGCTATAAGGACAGAGATTGAATGGTATAACAAAAACCTGGTTCTTTCCAGTTCGCATCTTTCTTCGTTTTTGTTGTAAGACATTTCCATTAAGAGAGAGCTGGATACCGATACGTTAACGGGGACCCTTAAACCATTCAGCATGTGGCGGAAAGCGTTATTTTTCTTCTTAGGCCATACAATGTTAATGTCTTGTTTCTCAAGGGATACTTTATTAAAAGGTGCCGGCGTTTTTTTTATTTTATTTGTAATTTCTTCTTTTTAGTACCTTGCGGGTGTTTTTTGTTTGTGTTTGTTTCTCCTTGATTTCCTTCTTTTTCTGTTCTGTATCCATAAACAAATTTTTAATGACAGTTGTTTTGAAGATTCATGCCATATTTACTGTTGTTTACATTTCTACCCTGACATAGGATGTCCCTGTGACTTTGTTTTTTGGGGATGCGCCAGGTGTTTTTTTTTCTTGAAATGTGGAAAAAAAACTCCACCGTATGCAAAAACAAGCATGCGGATTAGCTTCAGAAACAGGAAATAAACTTCCAATGGCCTTGTAGCAAATAATTTAAGAACACGAACCTCCCCAGACGTGTTTAATGAACGAAGATTAATCAGACTGAAGTTCCTTTCCATTGATCGATAACTAGCAATAAAGCTTTGAGGGAAGAAGTTGTTTTGGCAAAGGTATTGCAAATTAATTCCTTTAAGATCCTTATTTTTAGATGCAGGGAGAGGAAATAAGCTCTATAACTAATTGCCTATTTCATTCTTGCAAATGTAGTACAATCCACCATACGTCTTTGACAAGCAAGTACTGTTTTCTCAGGTTTACTTATGCACGATCTTGCTGTCTTTACAACTTCTATGACCGTGGGGGGTAGAACCATATCCTGTAATTGCAAATCGAAGTGTGTCAATAATGAACACTAGCGACTAGATACAGAACTCGTCCTCTAACTATGAACAGCTCCAGCTTTACCTACTTCATCATTACTTTAGTCATATACAGCATAATTAGTGTTACAACTCATATGATGGTAGTGTCAACATCTGCCCTCCTGTGTCGTAGGGTAAAATGATCAGCTGGATAAATGTATATCTAGAAATATTAAACAGGAAAACGATAATAAAAAAAAAACGGCAGTAAGAGATACACATTCTCTCTCGCTCTAAACACATTTATCCTAAATATCTAAATTTCAGGATCACTGTTTGACAAGCCTTCATGTATGTGGGATTTTACAGAGAATTTGAATACCAACATCTCCCAAAATAAAACAGAAACTATAACCAATATTTTATTATCTATCAATATACCGATTTCTTTCTTTTTCTATTTGAAATAAGTCACGAATATGTATCCTAAATATCGGTACCACAAAGTTCAGTGACCAAACAAAACGAAACCGTACCATAGTATTGTATGTGTGCTTGTATCGGTTTGTATACATGTAGTTTTTCAAGCATGTATGTGATATGGACATTTTCTGAAGTTTAATGTATATTTCGTTTTTGTTTAGTCTTCATTATTTTAATTTTTTTTTCTACCAAACGATCAAACATAATTGATATTTATCTTCGAGTAGATGTATTTTGTCAACACGTTTGTTATATAGCCTACGGGACCAAAGCCGCTTATTTGCTGGTTCGTGTCTATCAGTAACCCAATTCAACTGAATTCTTATTCTGATTTAACAAGGGAATACAATCCAACAAGGGTCGGAAATTGAGACTGTTGGAGACGTCATCAAATATATTTATGCAACAAAAATGGCATACACAAATATATTTCCATTAAGATTACATGTATGTTTTCCCACAGGCCCACTTAACAAATCTATTTTTTAATCATAGCTTAAGTTGTATAAATGATAATTATGCTCGCATGAATAACACATGAGTGCTAATAGTAGCGAAACCCCCGACAATTGGAAAGGTTCGGATTAAAAAAAAGAAAGAAACGATCAACGTGGGGGATTATAGTTGTTTGCAGATGATAAATTAGTACTTTACTTGACAATCAAGAATTAAAAAACACTTGGACAATCAAAGTGATGTTAATATCTACACTATGACTGTCTTTTTTATAATTATATAAAATAAAAACACAAATATATGTACATCATGATTAGTAATTTGCTGTTCTGCCTTAAACAAAATTGTTACCTATGAGATAAAACAAAATAACCTTCTAAATGTTTATATGGTCGTAATCTCAAAATCGCTGGCTTCGGGTTGGAGGGATACATGGTTCGCACTTCGGTCTAGGTAATGCTATGCACACTTTCAAAGGAGTTAAACATTGAAAAATAAAAGCAAGCAAGAGATTTTGACTTAACAGATTCGTTTTAGTCTGGGCAGTAAATTCAGACCCAGTTGACCTGGATCTTGTTAGAAAAGACAATATAACATCCTTATACATGCACACGAAGTTTCCTAGACCTTTGACAATAAAATAATCAATGGTGCCTAAAAAAAATATTTTAAGCAACAGCGACCACCCATACATAAGTTGTGTTTGTCTGGCGTCTAAATTCCTCTGTATAAACTTTTGTATTATCTTTTAGAATTTTTTACGCTTATGGACCAGTGCCAGCTTTGGTAACTACATTGTAGTCCGATCAGCACAATTCTTTTCTTAATTTGTTTTTCACGATTGACAATGTAGTTTGTTGCAGCGGTCTGTTCTAGTCAGTTTCATGGAGAGAACACACAGGGTGCTTAGAGCACAAACAACCATGATATGTAAAAAAAAATTATGATTTTGAGATATTTTGTCCGTTGAAAGAGTTTATGCCCATTCTTCTTGCAGTACAAATCGTATAAGTCCACCGGTGACCGTTTTGACAGAAACAGCATTCTTAAATTGTCGTTTGTGTGCTATAAAACGGTACTTGCAAGCATAAACATAGGCTTTTCTCAGAACTTAAAAAATGGACTTATTATGGGTGTTGTCTTAACACTCGATACATTCGTGTGTGGGAAAGATTTTTGCAAAATTATTATGAATGCATATAGACTAGCTTACTTTGAATATGCAGTGTTAAGAAAGAAAAGTCTGCCGGCCTTTACAGAGGAGGGCCAACAACTAGTCTGTCGACTTGGCTTCAGTGGCCGACGATATCGGAGTTCGAAAATCTGGTTCTGGCATATATAAACATTTTATAAATGTAGAGAAGGAGAATTTTGCATGCATACATGTATATTACAAACTGACCTTGGTTAAATGTGGGTGCGATCCTACTGTTATATCTGGTCTTGTCCAAAAGACTACTGATGATTTGGGCTCTAGAAACACTACAATAATATAGAAACATTGTTAACATTCACTGAGCCTGTTGAACATCCACTACAGACATTTCCACTACACCATGTGGCAATGGATGAATATATATATCTAAACTTATATGCATGCATATAGTTTCTATTTTGTATTTTAATCAACTCCTTTGTGTGCTATGACATCTGATTATATTCATGCTGTTTAATTTTATGGTGAATACAATCAAATGAAATCAAATACTTTAATTTAGTAAAAACTAATAATACAAAGAAAGTTAAGTGCATACAAAAGCAAAGCCCATTGTCCTATAAGCGAACTAATATATGGCTAGGCCTACATAAAACAATGACAATGAAATTCCCTGCTCAAGACACATTTTTAGCAGGAGGTGCACTGTTGTTATACCAAAACCCTAAACGAAAAGGGTATGGGACATAGGAGAGGGGTGCAACGTAGCCATCTTTTGATCTTATGCTTTTGTACTCGTCCTGCATGACACATGAGATCCCCACAAAATAGGGGAGACCGGGGTTGGTTGTCACATTTTTCACTCTTTATTTATTTCTGATTTATTTCGGCATCAATTGAAAT
>JAVFBY010204106.1:0-10982 GCA_034781015.1 Tonicella lineata | reverse complement strand
TTGCCAGTGACGTGAACGGTGGTTTCCTCCACCCATGGGACTGGCATGCCGTCGTATAGGTGAAATACCCCTGAGTAGGGCGTTAAACCCCAATCAATAGATCAATCAATCTCAACCATTAGTAAATTTAGTATGTTCACTAACAAATTATAATATTGGACTTTTAAGTTATGGCGTTACAATATCAGGGTGACTTCCCTTTGCCAAGTTTAGGAATTGAAAATTAATAAAGTCTAATAAAATGGGCTTTTCTATAGCTTAAGAATATTATTTCTGGCAAAAGCAAAGCATTAATTTACAGGTGCATTTTTCTGTAAACCGACATTCTGCAATGTTAAAGTTTATCCAGTTTGCTCCACCTTGCTGTAAAGGGACAACAAAGGGATGTCATTCCCTTGTCGTAACGTCCTAACTCGAAACTCTTGAATTGAAATAACATTTAGAATTACATAAAACACCAATCAAACCAAACCGCTTTAATTTTCTCCCTAGAAACTCCATTGAAGTTCAACAAACCATTGAAGGACTCGAAGTGTGTTGAGGATGAATCGATAACATTAGAATGTGAGCTGTCTAAACCTGACCTTCCTGCTAAATGGCTGAAGGACGGAAAAGAAATCAAACCATCGGATCATGTGAAAATACTGGTTGATGGCCCCAGCCACAAACTCACCATCACTATGGCAACATTAGACGACGAGGCACAGTATAGATGTGATGTCAATGGTGTTTTTACAACAGCAGAACTTCTGGTTGATGGTAAGAAATAATTTTTTTTGTAACACTCAGTAAAAAAAAAAAAATAAATAGAAAGGACAACACTGGTATCAGCAATAGCTTCTGTATAACTGGGACCAGTTGCTCAAAATGCTATTAAAATTAATCCTGGATTAGATGACATCATACCATGTTGAAGGCCTATCTCTTATCCTAGATTAAGGATTTAATCTGCTATTAGCGCTAATCTTGGTCCCAGAAGTTTAATGACCTTCAAACTTAGCCCTACCAGCATTGGTTAAAGACTTGCTCAGTGTGAAAAGTTTATATTGTTTTTGTCTTTCTTTTTCCGTCAAGTTTTGTTACAAAAAATAGTTAAATGTATTTTTAACAGACATTCTAAACTGTCATGTACATGTACTACACTTGTTCAAGTAACCCAGTGGTCCGGCTTAGGTATATAATAGTCTCACAAGGTGACTTTGGTTATCGCAGTGGGTGCCTTCCTCCCCGGTTTTCACCATATTAAGTAGTGCAGAGAAAGAATTGGAGAATGTGTCATCATGTCAGTGAAATACTCTTGAGTACGGCATTAAACACCAATCAAATAAACAAACTAAACTGCCATTGCTTTAGGATAATTGTGGATTATTTTATTAAACTACACACAGAGGTTTTGTTTCATTTTGGACTGGCTTTCACAGAGTACCAACACTGTGGAAAAATCCAGCCATAAAAAAAGAACCCGGGTGTCGTACGAGAATCTTACAAAGAATGCCATGCAAAACCCAAAAAATAATAAGCACAATTTATTTTCTTGACATGTAGCAAGACTGTGTAAATTTTAAAGAGGCCAAACGTAAAACAACATTCATAGCAGTTCCATTTGATATGATTTGAATCTTTAGAAGCCGAGTTGAAATTCCTCGCACCCTTGAAAGACCTAACAGTCCCAGAGGATGACATTGCAGTATTGGAATGCCGTTTGAACAAACCTGATCAGAGAGTGAAGTGGATGAAAGATGGAGAAGAAATTCGCCCAGATGAGCATACCAAGGTCATTGCCGATGGCAACACTTACAAATTGATTATCGATAAATCCAAGATGGAGGACAAAGGTTTATACACAGCTGCTGTTGATGACTTAAAGAGTTCTGCAGACTTGAATGTTACAGGTTTGTTTGGAAATAGATATTTTTTTTCTACTTTATTTCTTGTTTACATACTGACTTTTTAACATAATGCTGCTTTTAACTTAATAACCTGTTCTAGCCAAACATGTAAAGAAAAACCTGCTTGCTTATTGTATATAACATTAGTGTATAACAATCTCACCTCTTCTGACTTTGCCATAACAATTTCTATTTCTAAATCCTTCAAGAATCCTATCCTTCTAGAATCTATTTTACTTTATATAATTTGACTACTTTTTGTATACTAAATAACTGTTTGATTCATTTTACCATTAGTAAATTTGTACCTGATCTTTATTGTCTGCTATCTGGAGCATAACCTTCTCTTAAGATTTTAAGTAAAACTTTCTTTAATACATGATCGAGCAAAACAACAATGCTAGGTGGGTGTGTTTTCAGCATTGTCCAAGCCAAGTAATTGAAAACATTCAGAAAGTGCACTACGAACATTCAGAAAGTACACTACGAAAATTTGCAAAAGAGAGACAAAACACTTTCGAGAAAGGGCTATGCTCTGGATATAATCATAGAAATAACCCCTAACATATCTTAATACATGTAGTTTCTAATTCACTAACGTTTGTGTTTTGCCACATTAACCTTTAACCTTGTAACTCGTATCACCTGCAGGGGAGACACTAACCATTCTGCTACCTTTAAGAGATATCACTGTCTCTGAGAGGGAGAGCGCCGTGTTTGAGTGTGAAGCCTCCATCGCGGGTTTTGTTGCCACATGGTATCAAGGCGAACGAGAAGTCACGCCAGATTTTGGTTATGATGTGTTCTCAGAGGGCAAATACCATGAGCTGGTTATAGATAAGACAGAATGTAGTGATTCGGGCTTCATCACTGTGAAGATAGGAGACAAAGAAAGTACTGCAGTCTTGACTGTTAAAGGTACACAGTTTACCTGGACTATTCTCGATCAACTTGATAGATACCAGAAGGATTTTTGTCTTAGTTCTTGCGCCCATTTTGGTACCCATTTCGTCCTTGAAAGTCCCAAATCAGTCAAAAAAGTGACGAGTGTTTGGCCAGATATTCCTGATAGCCTGGGTCCGATTCCACAAAGCAGTTTATACTAAAGTCAAAAGCTTGAAATCGACCTAAATAACCTACTTTTAAATTTTTATATTAAATATTTGAGATTTTTTTCTGTGATGTCACTAGGCATATACACATGTAATTATATTAAAACTGTATGACATTTTGCACACATTTTTCAACAAAATTGAATTTAGTATTTGGACAAGTTAGAAATTGCTTTGTGGAATCGGACCCAGGTGCTCTTAGAGCTATGAACATGAGGAAGATGATATCTTGTTTTTTTGTCCTGTTTTTTGCTGGATGGGATGTGCCTGGAACGCCGTCATACAACTGAAAAATCCCTCAGCATGGTGTTTCAACACCAAGCAAATCCTCCCAAAAATAGACAACATTCCCCAAAAAGAGAATACACTTATATTAAGAATGAAGTTTGCTCCAGACTGGCCATTTGACCCAACATTGGTCTCAGAGGACAACCAGGTTCCACTTAAAACACATACATTTTAATTTTGATCCCAAAGTGCATGACTAACATTAGTTACATTCGCTTTTGTTTTTGCCTTTAGATAAATTAGGCTGTATCCATATTGACTTTTTAACTATCTTTTAACAATTTAAGTCAATGAGTACTTGCTTAACTTTCCTTAAAAGTAGTGCCTTAGATACACCATCCCTTTACTTACAATAATACTCAGAATTAATTGCATATTCATAATCTTCTTCATTTAAAAAAAATATATATCAATGAACTCTCACAAGTTTATTCCAGAATAAAAAGATAATACTTTTGTTTCAAAGACGTTCAATGCTAAGTCAATTTCTCAAAAACATTGAGTTTTTTTATTAAATTATGATATATAAGAATTTAAGTTGTTTTGATCTGTAATTATTATAGTGTCTCAAACAAAATTTATAATTTTATTATATTTGTTATTTTTGTAGAACTCCCATTGAAAATTCTGGAACCACTTTGTGACCTTGAGTTATTCAAAGGTCAACCAGTCACACTTCGTTGTGAAGTCAGTAAACCTAACGTCAAATCCAATTGGTCGAAAAATGGAAAAGAAATTACGCAATCAGACCGTGTGAAGCTTGCCGTAGAGAATGGCAACCACACATTGACTATCCCTGTTTCAGACATGGATGACTCTGCTGAGTACACGTGCACTCTGGCCGAGTTGACAACCACAGCCAAACTGTTGGTAAAAGGTGAGAGATAAAGGAAATATTAATTTTAAAAGTTATATGTTACGTTTTCCATCTTTTTCTTATTTTAATATCCGAAGGATACATATATCATATGTTTTCTTCCATATATTGAAACTAGGAAAAAAGCCCCCACCCCATATTTGATCAAAGGATTTAACTTTCGCTATTAACATTTAAAATTTCGTAAAAAAGCTGTTGATAGTGTCTCTGTATTATGCTGTAGAGAAGAATAAACAATCTTATAAGATTATACTTTCTTTGCATTTCACAGAGGAATCCTAGGAGATTGTGAAACTTGATATTTTCTCTCCATTATTCTGAAGAGAAGAATTAGGAATCATGTTCTATCAATTAAATTAAACTTTAATCTCATGTTCTTCTCAGTAACGCTATTGTATGGAGAAGAATTAGGAACAATATTCGATCAATTTATTTAATATCTTTTGTTTTGAAATTCACAGAGGAACCTTTTGAGATCCTGAAACCTCTTGAAGATCTTGACGTCATGGAAGGCCTAACAGCCGCTCTAGAATGTGAAGTCTCCAAACCAAACATGGAGGCCGAATGGTTTAAAGATGGCGTCAAAATCCAAGATGGCGGCCGGTATAAGATCATAGTGGAGGGCACCAAGCACGTTCTTCAGATTAAGGACGTTACGTTTGATGACGAGGCGGAATGTAGCATTAAAATTGCGGATAAATCATCGATGGCCACTCTTCTTGTTGAAGGTATGTCTTTCCCTAAAAATTTGTCATTATCTACTAGTTTTAAGTCTGTACAGGAACTGTGGAGGTTTATTTCTAATTACATGCTATATTTGTTTAAAGTTGCCAATTGCTGATATGACGTTTGAGTTTGAACCAAAATAAACACCTTTGTAATTTAGTAAAATTATAATATCAGCTAAATCAAGAGTCAAACATTATATGAAAACAAAATTGACAACATAACTATTATTGTCCTTATTTTGAGCCAACTTTTCTTCAAACAGATCTAGTTTAGATTGATTTGATTTTGATTTACTCACCAATATAACAAATACGTTGGAGGAAATAAAGCTCAATTGAGCATGTTATATCCCAGGGAGCATATTTCTGGTACTTGAGCTTATATAATGGAGAGAAAGAGATTACATCAATATAGTTTTAGAAGAAATACAAACAGAATAAGAAAACATGCATTCACATTACATTATTCTATATGAGTTGCTTGTATAGGAGATCTCAGTTTTACTGACTTCAATCTGTGTAGGAATCAAACCATCTAGAATCTAGTGTTGTCCTAAATGACAAAAATATCAAATAATATCACCGTAGCCAAAATGTTAATGCTTTGTCTGTATTTCTATATTTCAGAGGAAGGAATTGAGTTTATCCGTCCACTTGAAGATGTTACCGTTAAGGAGATTCCTGGCACTGGTGTTTTCGAATGTGAAGTCTCATTGGATGATGTTGTGGCTAAATGGTATAAAGCCAACAAGCCACTTTCTCCCGGAGAGAAGTATGAGATGGTCGTGAAAGGACCTGTACACCAACTCATTATTCATGATGCTAAATCAGAAGATGAGACGGAATATACCATTGTTGCCAGGGGTAAAAAATCCACCGCTGAGCTTTTCGTGGAAGGTAATGATTATACATGAAAACAGGGATAGAACAAGTCTATCTAGACTTTATTCCCGCCATCGCTTATGATTTTATTCGCTATGTATTATCATTATTATTAATGGTTAATAAATTTTTAATTCAATTCTGTTCTGGTTTAAAGTAGCAATTTATACTGTAACAGGGCTAATTTTACATGTCAAAGACTTTACTTCAATATCTTAAGCCAGTAAGTGTCTTGAAATCGAGAAGCTTCCAAGAGAGAGACTTTAATGTCATCATTGACAATATAACCATTTTCATGATTTTAGAGTTGGTTTTTTTACAACGCTTCATCTTTGATTTTACTGACAACATTAAGCTCTCCATTTAGTGAAATACATTTTGAAGACAATGTTCAACACTATCTCTGAGCTTAGGGGCATCAGGAAGTATATTTTTTGTTGTCATGTTTTTTTTCGTTCTCCTTGTCCTGTCTCATCTTATATGTTGCCAGTGACGTTAAGGGTAGTTTCCTAAACCCATTGGGCTGCCATGCCATCATATAGGTGAAATACCCCTGAGCACAGCATTAAGACCCTAACAAACACCATACTAACAAACAAATCATTGGGTCTTAATATTAAATGAATTCTCTTTACATCTTTGCTTCGCCTACTTACTCAGTATAAAGTTTGATGTCTACAATTCATTCATTTTGATAACTATTCCTTTGTGTAAGCTGTCAGTATCAGTGTAAACTTTCAAATTGCTACGTTTACTGGAAGAGATTTAATTATTTTGAATTTCGTTGATTGCAGCCCCTCCCCAACTCTACCTAGAAGACAAATTTAAAGAGACTGTGTACGTGAAGGCGGGACAATCTTATGCCTTTGAAATTCCATACACTGCCAATCCCCAACCTGAAGTTACATGGGAATTTAACAATGGACCCCTCCGTGACGAGAAGCGAATGGAGGTTGATACCATTATCAACATGACCACTTTAAGACTGACTAAAGCTGAGAGAGCAGATACAGGGGAAATTAACCTCACAATGGAAAACCCTAATGGAAAAATGACCATCAGCATCAACCTGGTTGTTCTAGGTAAAGTTTTCTTTATTATTTTGCAACACAAATTATCTATATAAAAGGTGCATGTTTGACTTTTTCTAAACGTTTATTTGGTGACACTAATGCATTTCTTTACACAGATTTTATAGAATGTTTCGAAGGGAGACTGCAAGAGCCTGAAGCAATTTCTCAATTTGTTGATCCTTTTTTTCTTAATTGGGTTGGCAACACTTGGTAGAATGGTTTTTATGCTGATGTTGTAAAAGCTTATTAAATAATTTTAAGTCAAATGAAATAAGTGTAGTGATTTTATTTTGAGCAGATAAACCAATAGTGTTAATAAATACCAATTTGGACAAAGTAATGTTTATGTTTTCTTTTCTTTTCAAGACAAACCAGATGCTCCAGTTGACCTTGAGGTGACAGATGTGTCAGCAGAGGTCATCACTTTACAATGGTCACCACCTGAAGATAATGGTGGTGGTGAAATCAAACATTACATTGTGGAGAAACGAGATGCAACTAGACGAACATGGCAGAAAGTTGGTGAAACCAAAAACCTGGAGATCTCAGCTGACAAACTGGTTGAAGGCAATCAGTACTACTTCAGAGTGTTTGCTGAAAATGAATATGGCATCAGTGAACCTTGTGAGCTGACAGAACCTGTAACTGCCAAGAACCTATTCGGTAAATTACTGTTCACTTTCAACTTCCTGTCATATACATTTCTGTTTTAAGACATCTTCATAAATTTCATATTTTTACAATTTAAACATTGCTGTTATGCGTTTGGTCATTGATCTTTGGGTAACATCAGATGTTAAAAACCAGAAGGGGCCTGTGTCATTAATCTCGTCAGGCTTTTGGCTGCTGATCTTTCTTCGATGTACTACAGGGGATCAAGCCATCCACTGGACCTTAGGTATATGAAGGTCACACGAGGTGACTGGCTATAATGATCCAAACCCGGTTTTCCACCATAATAAGTAGTACAGGATAAGAACTTTAGTTTTTGTATTGTTTGTAGGAGTACCTGAAGCACCAGAAGCCCCTGAAATCAGTGACATTTTGAAAGAGTCTGCACAGGTGTCATGGCAACCACCAGAGAAAGATGGAGGCTCTCCTGTGATTGGTTACTGGTTGGAACGTAAATCATCATATAGCCCTCGCTGGGTAAAAGCCAGCAAAGAAATCATCTCGGACACTAGCTTCAGTGCCACCGATCTAATCGAGGACAATGAATATGAATTCCGTGTGATAGCTGAGAACAAAGCTGGACCTAGTCCACCAAGTCAACCTTCCAAACCATTTACTGCCAAAGATCCATGGGGTAAGATTTGTGTTCTATTTTTAATGTTTATTTCCGTTTTGATTATCTTTCTCTAAATTTGCATATTTGGTATAAAGTTTGGAAACACCATCTTTGAGATACAGAAAGAATAGCTATTAATATATAAGGTGATCATTAAAAAAAACAACATTTATGTCAATGTACACAAAAAAGGCTCTCAAGCCAGATAGTTCAAATACAAATATTTTAAATATTAAAATACACTATACAAGGTGTTAACTTAAGTTTTCAAGGATTAGTTGCTTGACATTTAATGCAATGCTAATTGGTATTTATCCTGTATGACGACATGCTATTTAACAGGTAGAATAAACCATTTTAGCAAGTTTGTCAATATCCATGTAAGGCACTCATGGATTCTGAATTATTAAGGATACTCTGAATAAAGTTGTCATGGTAATCAATATTTCGGTTTTATTTGTAAGCTTTCAATGAAAAGTAAAAGGGAACCGTGCTCCATTGAAAAAGAGACTTTTGACAATTTTGACAATTGTTTTTCTTCTTCACAGATACACCTGACTCTCCTGGAATACCTCAAGTCTCTGTGATCGACAACTCTTCTGTCTCACTTTCTTGGACACCACCAGAAGATGACGGAGGAAGCCCAATCACCAACTACAATATTGAATACCGTCGTATTGGATCAAGAGCCTGGACAAAGGCCAATGATAAAATTGAGGTCACAGATACCATCTTCAAGGTCACAAATCTACAAGAAGGGGACGAATATGAGTTCCGTGTTAGTGCTGATAACAAAGTGGGTACTGGAGAACCATCTAAACCTTCTCAACCAATTAAAGTGCTCATACCAAAAGGTAGGACCATTACTGTACTTACAGATCCACTAGCTTTTTTTTGTTAGCAGTATACACAGATGTCTGACACAATCGGAGGCTTGTAAATGGCGGCAAGGGAGATAAGTTGGACCCTGAAGCCTTCTACGACATGACCAGCATACGTTTTTACCTCTGTGACGTCATTAATATGAGTCACATTCGAATGCATTATGCAGCATTAGGGTCCAATCATATCTCCCTTTCCAGCATTAACGATTCCTCCATTGACACGACCATGTTATATCCCACTTCTGACACCAATTTAAAATAGAAGTATGTGTGGCTGGTGATAGCTTTCATTGTTCTGGTGCTCTCTGGGCTAAGGTGCTTCAGGGAGAGGATTTGGTTGGTGTGTCGTCCTGTTCTGTGGTCCTGCGAGGGTAGTTTCCTTTTCCCCAACTGCTAAAGGCTGAAAGATGAGCGAAATAATCTTTAGTATGCAATAAAATCCGCATTAAAGCAAATAGATAAATAGGTAATCTACATTTAAAATTTTTTATCACTTCATAGGAACACATGCTTTTGTGAAGGTTGAAGCAAACAAGCTTTATAATGCAACCTTTGCATTGTAATGCTGTGAAAGTGAGGTTCCGTTTACATTTGGCGGGTGGTTGGGCGGGAGCTTCCTGATGCCCTGGTGTTCTTCGAGTTCAGGAAGTAGATTTTTTTGTGGTGTCGTTTTTTGCTCTTTTTTCCCTTTTTCTGTCTCGTCTTTCATGTTGCCAGTGACGTGAACAGTAGTTTCCTCCACCCATGGGGCTGGAACGCCGTCATATAGGTGAAATAGCCCCGAGTACGGCATTAAACCCTAATCAGGGTGTCCATCTAAGCTAAATAAGTCCACAGTAATTTCAATAGTTAGAAATGCTTTCTTATTTAGGTATGAAGAGAATTATTATTTCTATCACTTTTTTTTTTGCTTTTATTTTCCTTTCAGAAAAACTTAAATTTATTCAAGAACTTGAAGATGTTGACGTGAAAGAGGGAGAAACTATCAGTATGGAATGTGAAGTCAACAAACCCAACTTGGCTGCTGTCTGGTACAAGGATGATGACAAACTCCAAGATGGTGGCCGCTACAAGATAATTGTTGATGGAACCAAACACTCTCTTGAAATTACAGACATTGATTATGACGATGAAGCTGATTACAGCATTCAAATTGAAGACCAATCGTCCATGGCAACGTTGATGGTTGATGGTGAGTAACTTTTAGCTTATTTTCTCAAATATTGTTCTTTTGTTGAGCAATAACAACTGGAAGTTTCACTGCATAAAATATGCTTTCTTGTGTCAATTTCAATGAGTTTCTGGAATTATACTAGAAGTTTAAGTTATTTGGTTTCTTTTTTTTTTAGAAGAAAGCATTGACTTCATTCGTGAGTTAGAAGATGTAACCGTGAAAGAGTTACCAGGAGATGCAGTCTTTGAATGTGAAGTCTCTTTGGAAGATGTCAGATCTAAATGGTACAAAGGAAACAAGCCACTGTCTGCTGGTGACAAATATTCCATGATGGTTGAAGGTCGTGTCCATCGTCTGACAATACACAATGTGGAAAGTTTTGACGAGACTGAATACAGTATTGTGGCAAGAGGAAAGAAATCTGCGGCTGAACTCACAATTGGAGGTAAAATAAATCACAATTGTTTGAGCATTAATTATCAACGTTATTTGTAGCTTTGAATGCCATATGGTTTGAGCCGATGTCTGTTTACTCCATGCATTTTGTGTTAACATCATTTGTGAGTGTTGGGCTGGCACTGTCATGTAGGTAAAATACCCCTGAGCACGGTGTTAAACTGTAATCAATCAATCAATCATTTGCGAGTGGTTGTACGTGAACTTCCTAATGCCCTGGGGGCCGGCGCCGTGGCTTGGTGGTTAGAGCGTCTGACTGGCGTGACTACCATTCCTCATTCGACGTACCGCACGAGTTCGACCCCCCAGTGGACTTGCTTAGGTAAAGAGG
>JAVFBY010203995.1:0-10983 GCA_034781015.1 Tonicella lineata | reverse complement strand
AATGGCTGTATGCTCCCAAAATACATGCCGAAACTGACGGTTTCAGTGTGCAGTAGCGATGTCGACTAAACAAAAAAACTATGATTTTTCGCCTTTGTTTTTATGCAGAATCGGTTCTCAAGAATATCTGTACATGCGTTTAGCTTACGGAATGTCTTAAACGAGTGATGGTGAATTTTCGCGTTGTGAACCTTTATAGTATAGTGTTATATCCATAAGGCAATATAGGGTATATATGCATAGGGGTATATGGGTGAGTTTTGGGATTAAAACAATGGCCTGTGGTTTCAATAGAACAGGCTGTAGTCATTAAATATTCGTTCGGAGTACGTATAACGTCAACTTATGTACCACTGGGGATTTTAAAGGACGTGAACGGGATAGAAGCCAAACCGCTTAAGATAGAGTGTTCAAATTTAGAATGCAGCTTAATATGATGCTAAACTATGCTCTTATTGAAAATGGGGTCGTTCCCAATAATGTTTAGGTTCCCGTGGCAACAAACATGCCTTGGCCAGTAAAGAAGAGCTTAATGTTGCAGCTATAGCCATTCTATGCTTATTTTCCTAAAAGAATAACTAACTCAAGGCATGTCTCCTTGGGGTGGCGGGTGGGCAGATCCAGCAGAATATACTCCTCCCCGGCTTCCTCGGTTGATCGTACAAGGTGATAAAGAGGCAACCTGTTTTGCCGTGGGTTGCGTCTCGTGTTGGAGGAGGATGAATCCTGGTGATTAGGGGCCACTTGGTCCCAACACGTCACTTCGCCCAGTATTCTCCTAGGCGGGTGGTTAGATTGACCCGGTCTGATCAATCGGTTGGCATGTCAAGCCCTGCAATGATCAATTTACAGACAAAAAAGGTTACTAAAAAAAAAAAAATAACCTCCAATATAGCGAATTTAAATATTTTTACAATTTTAAATATTTACAAACCAAAATTTTAATTCACGATCATTGCAGAAGGCGGTCACCATGAGTCAATTTTATAAACAAGGCCTTTTGTGTCCGTTTACCATCCATGGAATACCCGATATATTCCTTGGCTTGTTACCGCTGGGAAGATATCGCCCTTGTTGGTGCTTGTTGGTGCCCATGATGGGTGGGGAACATGGATGGTAAATCAGAATACACATAGCTAGCATGGAATCACAAACAAACCCTGTTAATCGTGTTATAAAAAGAACAACAGAACAACTTATTGAAATCGATCCTAACGAAAAACAGAATAGGCCTAAATATTTAGTAGTGAGCAGTACGCACCAAAATAATCCGTCTCAAAAATGTTACCATTTGCATTGAATATAACGTTAATATCCACAGAAGGCTTATTAAAAAAATGTAAAAAAAATAAGATCTGGTGACATTCTTATTGAATGTACCATACAGCAACAAGCTAAACATTTATTGACATTAAAGAATATATTAGCCTAGCTGTACCAGCACCGCTTCAATGGTACAACAAAACTTGAAGTGATTTGGTACAGGGCCAAAATGAGGAGTAACAACAATACAAATGGGGTTTGTGGGGTCTATTTCTTTTGGTTTGGGAGGAAAATACACACACAGACAGACGAAAGTGATCCCATCCTTCCCTGATTCATGCCCTTTCAGAATATATATGGTTTGTTGTGTCTATCTCTTTTGGTTTGGGAGAAAATGCACACAGGCAAACACACACGCACACACAAACAGACGCCTCTCTTTTATAGATATACATTCACCAGTACCTGTATCACCACATATATTTCTCAACAGCACTAAGGAAGGGTACTATCTGGGACAGAGGTTGGCACCTTGCTGAGCTTTCAGAAGACGACATCTGTACTGAGCTCAGCGACCAAAGGGAGGCTAATGTAAACATATTTACAACTGATAAGACGGTGATTTAGAATAGTTATTTATTTACTTTCAATTCAGTTTCTGTTCCAGACGACATCTATATTGGACCTTACTGGATGAGGGTTGATAACTTCATCCCCAGCCCGACAAGGTGCTTCCAGTGTCAGAAGTTTGGACACAATAAGTCCCAGTGTAGAGGTGGCCTAGCTGCTTTCGTTACTTTGGAGAGGGAAATAAGGGCTTTGATTGCAACAAAACTCTAAAATGTTGTAACTGTGGTGAGACCCACATTGCCTACTCTAAAGGCTGCCAATATTTCATTAAATCGAAGTTATTTCAAACGATCAAACAGGAAAAAAACGTTAGTTACCCTGAGGCACGTCGCTTCGATTCTGTACCGAATGTCAACGGTTCATCTCCAACATATGCCAAAGCCACCAAGAGGGTGTCTGTTTGCACACAGACACTTTTTACATGGCCTCTTGGAGATGACAGCCCTTATGCTGTTAATTCTAGCATGAAACAAAAGACGCATTCTTCAACAACACAATCTGCTCAAACTGAAACTCCACCTATCAAAGCTAATACAAATTAAAAATCAGATAACAAAACTGCTCAGCCAAACAACGAAACAAAAGTAACTCGAAACCAAACAAAGAAACACACAGTAAGAAACCATCTGACCGTGAGGCTCATCCCTCTAAGGCCACCAGGGATGCTGGCGGCAAAGGCCTTCCTCGCCTAAACGGATTTGATCCCTTAGAGGGAATGGAGGTGGATATCTGAGCACCACCTCCAACTACTCGAGGGCGGCCCAGTGGGGTCCACCCTCAAACCAAGACCGTCAAGGCACATGATCTTGATGACTGGTCCCATATCGAGTAGGAATCGTTGTCGAATTTGGACCATTAATCGTTTATCAGTGTGCATAAATAAACCGAAGGAAAATGATGCATATAATTTTTAGATAGTATTTTAGATATTCTACTGATACTGTACTTTAATCTAAAGTGATACATATGTTTGTGATTTTTAGCATTTATGTCTGTCCATTTCAGTTTATTTCATTTATCTTTTTGATGTACGATCTTGGAAGCTTTAATGTTTAATAGTTATAGGTCATCTATAGGGTGTTGAGTTTATAATGTTCACGCCACAACGTAGCTGAAGTACCGCTGAATGCGGCGTAAAACTCCAATCAATCAACCAACCGTTTGTTTGTTTGTTTGATTGGTGTTTAACGTCGTTCTCAGGGGTATTTAACCTATTTGACGACGGATTCCCCACTTCTTAGACAATCCTACTTGATATGGTGGAAAACCGGGAAGGAAACCACGGAAAAACCACCCCGCTAGATGGAGACACCTAGAGACACCTAGATGGAGACACCTATGTGACTCCATCTGTACCTAAGCAGGTCCACTGATCGAACCCGTGCGGTACATTGAAGGAGGATTGGTAGTCACGCCAGTCAGACCCTCTAACTACCAAGGCACGGCGCCATACCGTAGACCATATTCTATAATCTGAATCATTCGGATTAGGACCGGAGCTAAATATGTCTCCATCGGTGGGGCAGCATAGCTATAAACCTTTTGTTCATTTTGTGAAGACTGCACCAAATTTAGTACATGTAAAGCTTAATATTTTTAGAAGATATCTGAATATTGGGCTATTGTCGATTGGCATTCTGCTGGCCATGGAAAATGGCTGTCGGCGGTTATTGCCATGGAACACTTTGGTAGTATTACCATACAGGTTATGAGCAGAAAGTAGGGTTTATTAGTTATTAAAAAAGTTAATAGTTTGGTAAAATAACAGATGGGTGCCACCAAAAAGGGCCAAGCATTTGATCTGTCTGACGTACATCAAGTACATCAACCACATTACTGACAAACTTTTCAGAACGTATCACAAGTAAATGGCAAGTTTTGGGGAAAGTCTATTTCTGAGCGGAATGTTTAAACTATAATAGTAGTATAGAACGGGAAACTTGAGGCACCGTATAATTTAACAGAGTTCATCCATGACATTAAATGACGTCATAGTCGTCTGCTTAGTGAAACTACTTCAATAGGGTATACATCTGTGCTAATAGTTAAATCTTTCGTTATATATGGCTTCTCCTATAGTTTGTTTTTATAAGTTATTGGTTAGATCATCATGGGATATGTATACTGAGGTCAGACGAGAAAAAGCGGAAAAATGTATGTTGAACTTCGTCTCAGTCAAAAGGAAGTGGATGGTTTTGGGCGAGGACCAGTCACCTCAAAGATCAAAGAATGCAAGTTTTAGGTAATGAAAGGATATTTACTTTATAGACTACATTTAACAGTGCAACTAAACGACGTTGTTGTAGGTCAACATTATGAAAAACGTCTTACATCAAATCAAAGACGGAAAGCTGAAATATCATAATAAAGTTATTCTTTTCTTCGTGTGTATTTATCTTACACGACTTTCAAAAAGTTATGGTTGTTTAGTGACACTGCGGAGCAACCAGTTAAACTTTTCCAATTGATTGCCCAGTTTGGTTAGAATGCGCACTGATAGTTCAGGTCACGCTATAATCTATGAAGAGGGGTTGCGTTTAGTGGTGCCCCATGTGTGTGTGTGCTTTACTGTGGAAATGGAACTGCGGTTTAACCTGTCCACTTAATATTATGTAGTTAGTGACAATACGAGTTTTAACCAAATAGTGTTCGCAACTAAAGTTACCTTTGTAGCATGCAGATTAAACATGACCAGCTCTTAATTAGTGTTATTGTTGGGACAAATCCATGTCTGAGTAGGTCTTATATGCACACGGGCTAGCAAGAAAGCAGGAACTGTTCAATAAGTTCATTGAACATAGATTGTTTACACAGACATACGTATATCTTGTTTTAGAGACCTTAAGAAGTTGGTGATAATAAACATAAAGATATATATGTTTGGAAACGTATCAAGAAGTTAATATTGGTATTAAAAATGATATTAAAGTAGCAACCATATTTAATATTGCCATACCATTTACAATATTATATGATATAGAAGGTTACAACCAAAATAAAAAAAAACTTATTTTGTGGTATGACATCTTTACAATTATATACTGGTCAGCTTCTTCCAACACATGTGTCACGAATGCAGCACTGCATATATGAAGTTTAATTTCTGATCCGCATGGATAACATGAATATTCATCCATACCTTTGAGATAGGTCAGCGGCTTTTTGCCCCTCGACTGACAAACTCGGACCTATATTTATTAAGGGTCACACCATCCATGGCAGAGACAAACAGATGGATAGTATGTATACCGGGGTAAGGTTTTTACCGCAAGACAACCAGCCTTGTGCCATTTCAGCAAATGCATTTCCGCCTATGTAGATTAATTTGCCAGCTGCTAATACGGTCTTGTCTAAACCTATATAGGTATGGAACCCTGGAAGTGCAGAAGGATGGGACTAGTTCATTGGCTAAGCCTTTGGTGTTGGTTTATAAAATGTCTAGGGATCGTTTAAGGGCGTTTGATGAGAATTAGAGCAATGTCTGTATCAGATATTCTTATGACAATGTGATTGTCAGTGGCTTTTTGCCTCTCTTCTCACAAACTGAGACCTATAATTATTAAGGGTGACTCCATCCATAGCAGTGACAAACAGATGAATAGTGTGTATACCGGGGTAAGGTTTTTACCGCAAGACAACCAGTCTTGTGTCATTTCAGCAAATGCATTTCCGCCTATGTAGATTAATTTTCCAGCTGTTAATACGGTCTTGTCTAAACCTATATAGGAATGGAACCCTGGAAGTGCAGAGGGATGGGACTAGTTCATTGGCTAAGGCTTTGGTGTTGGTTTATAAAAGCATGCTTTTGTCTAAGGATCGTTTAAGGGCGTTTGAGGAGAATTAGAGCATTATGACAATGTGATCGTGATGATGTGAACTGTTGTTCTCAAGTCCCTGAGATTTCTATAGAAGTGTTAACATACCCCATGAACGAAAAAAAACTACGCATTGACCTTATCATTAAAAGCAAGAATGCGAGACAACTGTTCCTTGATGCACATTGATTTCAGATCTTCGCTCGTGTCCATTACCGCACTGCATGTTGAAGGCCCAAACATCTCATTGCCACAACAGTGTCACGGTTTACATGGCAGTATCATCCTCATATAAAAGGCCACCTGGGACCCTTTGAAGGAATTTTGAAAGAACTACATTGTATTAGAGGCTTTTCGTCACGATTACTGCTTGAACCAAGAATCTCCCCTACATCCACTCGAGGGCAGCCTATTACCTACGCGCCTATTAAGTTCCACCCCGGGTTCAGATCGTTGAGGAATTTGCCCTGCGCGATGATTTCCATATCGACTATTCATCTACTCCAGAAGCGCTAACCAATGTAGATCATTTGGTAGAGGCTACTGGTACCGGTTGTTACTATAATTTAGGCGAGTGTATCATAAAATCTCATTTTTACAAATAAAAACGACTGATATATGGATTTTTTGTAAATTATTTTACTGATACTGTGCTTTTATCTTAAATGCTTAATATTTGAAATGTTTTACGGATAATATACTTTTACTGATAGTATACTTTTATCTTAAATGTTACATATATTTAAGATTTTTAACACTTATGTCTGTCCAATTCAGTTTAGCTTTTTTATGTACGGCCTTGGGTGCTTTACGGTGAAATACTTATAAATCATAATGCGTAAAATATAAAATGTTTAAATGTTCACGCCACAGCGTAGTTGAAATGACGCTGAATGTGGCGTAAAACACAAATCAATCAATCGATCACTCAATCCACCAAGAATCTAGTCACACGTCTCTGTAGATCACTTCCAGGTTTTCGTTCCAATGCAGGCTATTACTTTACACAAACATTTGTTCGTAAAGAAAAATCTTTACGATTTTATAATCCACTCGGAAATCAACTGCCATCTTTCAGCCCCCCCCCCCCCCCCCCACCCAACCGCTCTCTCTACCACCCACCCCAACTGCCCTCTCTATCCCCAAACCCAACCCTCCCCCTTCCAAATGTGACACCGATGAGTGATAGCTTTTAAAAAGGTTGGTTGGTAAACTTTATGTGTACCGTAATACAAATCAAATGTTTAGTCAATTTCTGGTGGCGCCCCCTAGTTATTAAACCAAACAAATCATTAATTGGAACTTATTTTAAGTTCACGTTCACATAGCTATACCAGGACCCTATACTATCTGTACTCGAGATGTGACACAAATCTCTGGTATCTCCTGTGCTAAATGATTGCTCTAGAAGACGCCATCTGCAGAAACCGTATCCTACCCCGAAAGTCTTTACTGACTCGCCACAATATATAATGAGATAATGACAAATTTTACCATCTACGTTGTAAATGTCCAAGTAATTGTAATTGAATATTTTATGTGGTTTTATGGTTACTTGGCTATACATGATGTCGATTAATAAATGTGGGCCCAATAGGATAGGAATATTGGATCAACAACTGGCGGCCATTTAAAAAAAACGGCTTCCACTCCCTCAAGGATGCAAGTTTGCGATGGCCCAATATCACAGTTTTCAATATATATATCAAAACTTCTGCCAAATTTGGTGCAAAATTAACAATTGTTCCAATATATTTAACTATGCCTTCCCACTAAACTTGTGATGTCACATTAAGATCTGAGGATATCACCTAGAAAATCGGATTGTATAGTTGACCAATCAGGCAATCATACAGTTTCTTTCCAAATGTTGAAAGTAAACCACAAACCAGTTGTCACCCTTCGGCACATTTCACCTAGATTTAGCAAAACTTATGTAAAACTGTTACTTCTCGTTTACCACAGCCGTAAATAATCTGTAATTCCATTGGACTATTGAGACAGTGTAATTTAATGAGTGTGTCTGACGTCATTGAGCACAAGTTTATATGTGAAATGCGCTATTTAAATCTAAATGCGACTTAAATGCGACTTAAAGTCCAGCGTTTTTTTAACCTATGACGTTTATTTTAAAGACACTAAAGCGTGTGACATTGGGAACCAATAAAGCATAGCGGTTAATAAGTAAATTTAAAAGCCGAAAGTGACGTCCAAAATCGCCGAGAACATAAGGTACCTGCACTACGCCTACAACAACATAACACAGATAAAGCGTGCACAGAGGATATAAGAAGACATTCACGACAGGACGGGTATAGAAGAGACCTTTAATACCTTATCGGTGATTTTGGACGTCACTTTCAGTTTTTAAATAAATCAATCGGTTCCCAATGTCACATTAATGGGTAAAAATAGTTTAGGTTGGAAAACGCTGGACAAGCTTTTAACAAGTGGGAAGCTATTTACGTCTGGTTTTAATCAGACTGATTTAGTAAGATATTTACTTTCACAAAAATATTTATAGTCGTATCATAGCTAGGGCGGAAATTAATTCCGTAGGCCAATTTATATGTGAAGCCAGGCTAGATTTTGCCAGGGGTATTCAGCTATTGACAATATACTTAATTTGTGTTAATGCAATTATTTAAAAAGTTTGTCGAAAAAGCGTGGACATTTTTGTATAGCTTTTATACTTTGTATCCCATCGCCATATTATGCCGTAGGGATAATGTCGTCAGGACGTCTCTCGGTCTGTCCGTCCGTCCGTACGTCCGTCCGTACAAATGACGTGAACAAGATAAAAACCATACCGCCTAACACAGGGTTTTCAAATTGTTGATACACATTTATCTTACACTAAACTACATTCCTATTTAGCATTGCGTCATTCCGATCAAGTTGTTTTTATTTCCATGGCAACATAATAATACTTATAGTTACACAGACGACTTGAACGAGATAAAACCCATATCGCTTAACACAGGGTTTTCAAATTTTGGATGCTCATGTATGTTACACTAAACTACATTATTATTTGAAATGGGGTAATTCCAATCAAATTTTTGCTTTCCATGGCAACATAATAATACCAATAGTGATACAGACAACGTGAACAAGATTAAAGACATATCGCTAAACACAGAGTTTTCAAATTGTTGATGCACATTTATCACTAATAAAACTGCATTCCTATTTAAAATGCGGTTCTTTCAATGACAAGTCTGGTTTCCATGGCAACATTTTGTTGTTAACAGTCTGAACCCATGACTTTTCCCATTCCTTTAAATGTATATTTCTTCCACTCATTTGTTTCATTCTCATTCTTTGGTAGGGCGCTTCCGATGGGATAAAGTGAGTCACACTCAACTTTTGTTAAAAAAGCTTTCGATTCTTTTGATTGCTTTAAACGATTTCAATTAATATACTGTCATGGCCTACCCCAAAAGTTATTCCTCCGTCTTAAAGACATATATTCTTTAGTACAAGCATGTGTTAAAACTCGTTCGAGGGATTATCAAACTCTTTCAATTGTGCGATCGGCTTGAAACAGGGCTGTGCTTAGGTTTCATAATCGTTTTTATATTTTATCAATGAACTTTATACCTAAACTGTATCAAACGATGTTGACGGTACTGTATTCAGCTTATAACCTTTCTATATAACCTAAACAAGTATTTGTCCTGCTTTTTGTATAGATGATGTCGTTCTATGTTCTTTCAATCAAAATGGTATTTATAGCGGTTATCCAACGAGAGCCTGTGTGATACGATAAATATCCCTCGAGTCTGTACATTTTCAAAATCACGAGCCTCCGGCGAGTGATTTTGTAAATTTACAGACGAGAGGGATATTCATCGTATTACACAGGCTCGAGTTGGATAATCTTTTTCTCACAATACTTGACATTTCATTTGTGTTTACTAATTTTGCGTAGTCTGCATGGTAACATAGGCGAATATCACGAAAGCACCATATTGAAACGAAAGCCAGGTGATCATCCCTTTTATCGTTACTGATGACGTTTCAATTGTTGCGTCATAAATGTTAGCGTCGCAAATGATGCTCCGCGATGACGTCACTGTTTGCTGACGTCGTGATTTATGAGAAAGGACGATTTTTTGCGCGTGTGAAAATAACAGTAAATATCCAACGTCTAAGGAGTGGAGATATGCGGGTTGTAGTGTGAGAAAGATCTATATAGACCCCGTAAAACTCTTTTTTTTTACTCAAAAATCAACGTTGCATGCTTTCTTTTATTCTAACTCGCTAAGTGGGTGCGGTGCGTTGTCAACTTATTATATATGTAAATTATTGGAAGCATTGTGATGCTGGAACTTTGTTCCATTCTCTTAGACGGGTTTACAAGTGTCAAACTATTCAACCAGTCTAGAAAATCAACATATCAATTGTTCTTCTATATCTATTTTTATCAGATGTCGAATATTGGAACAACATTGGACAATCCAGTTTAAAAGAGGAGTTGAAAATCGTCGCGAATTATAATGACAATGTCGCCAAAAACGTGATTTTGTTTGTCGGAGACGGTATGGGAGTGACCACCATAACAGCTGCCCGAATTCTCAAAGGTCAACTCAAAAATCAATCCGGTGAAGAAGAACAGTTATCATTTGAGCGATTTCCACACGTCTCTATGATTAAGGTAATTCAAACCTGAAACCCTAAAATGCAGGTGTATTCATTTGACCTTGGTCTTTACGATTGTTTTAAATACAGTAAAAACCCACTTGTTAGAACCTATACATTTTTTGGAGTTAGCCTAAACAGGTTCTTATTTAAATGGTAACACAATTTTAGGCTACTAGTATTTAGGTTCTTGAATACAGAAGTAAGAACCTCTTGTACTTTTTTTTTATCACATCAATTAATTTGCACTTTTATTTGTACAGAGATGGCAAGCTACTATTTCTCTGAACAGGATTCTTCATCACTACTATTATTTTAGAAAATAAGAACTGTTTTTTTTTTAAATTTTCTAGGCTAATTAGGTTCTTGTTTATAGGGGATCTAAATGACAAATTTTAGGCTAACAGGTTCTTAATTTGCAGGTTTTTAGTCGCGGGTTGTTACTGTATAAGGCGAAACATAGGCCTTCCAAAAAATAGCAAAAACTTTTTACACAAATATATATTTTGAGAAAGTAGATCGCACTGGCACAGGGATGCCGATTAACAAAAAAAGACAAATCATCATGTTCTAAATTAACTCTCAGAGACAAGTTTTCAATGGACTAAAACTCGAGTAGTCATGGGTGAGT
>JAVFBY010203884.1:0-10983 GCA_034781015.1 Tonicella lineata | reverse complement strand
CGTAATAAAAACCTTGGCTAGCGAAGATGACGTTCATTATATTATTTGAACTTCATGGCCTGCCTTATTCTCAATTTAACTCAAGAGCATGTACGGTAAAAGTATACATTACATATTTTAGACAGTTATAATTTCAAAATGCGTACTTTTGTTTGTTTTACGCGAATGACAAAGAAAGTTTTGCTTGCGTAAGGTGTCTATTTTAAATGGAATGCAACAATGTAAAGAGAACAACACGTTTAAGTATTGTAAGGATTTGCGCATACTGTTTCCCAAATATAATATTCTATCTATCAATATGTATTTAACATGCAGTTTTATGGTAAGACAACAAATGGACCAAGTGACATGCGAACCACCAGTGATTAATGCTCATAAAGGAGCGCAAAAAGAAAGCGAACAGTGCTCAATGATAGACGATAAACAACTCGAAAAATTCCGTTCAAACAAACGTACAAACAATGGGACTCGAATTCATTTAACAGGCTTAAAGTTACATAATCTCAAGCAAAGGCAATCAAATAGCGTAAGCATTTGTTTTTCATTTAGCATTTTAGCGTAACCTAGACCTTACGTATGCACGTGAATACGTATATCTATGTAGGCCGGATGTTAGCAAAGTCTGCGCCCTCCAATCACGTTTTGGAAGGCAAACATTTTTGATAGCCTTAAATAGGACAAGCACTTTATTTTGAGTTGTGGTTCTTCATTCAGCGAACGCCCTGAACGCTGGAATAATTCTATATTCGCTATTCCCATGTATGTAAGACATGACTAGCATACCGGAATAATTGACTACATACACAGGAAGATTTGGGACGATCAAATATTATACGTGGTATGTTGCTAGCATATTAACTTTTCAGGCCATCCTTCATTCTGTTGACTTACACTGAATATTGTCACTACAACAATATAAGATAATTATTGAAGGTAGCCGGAATTCTGTTGTAGGCATCTATAAAGCATGCTACACAATTGTAGTTAATTTATGAAGAAAACCATGGATGAGTTTCTGAGTGGTAATGGAATTTGTTTTAAAATTTGGTCAGTCATTTCGTATGCAGATTTTAATTGTCAAACATGCAGTTAGCTATTTGCAAGTCAGGACGGCTTTAATGGTTTAAAAAATAGGACGTTTAACTCAAAGCAAAAGTAAAAGATGATTGTTTGAAAAACGCTTTAAAAAGGACCCGTTATCAAAAGGATGGGACTTGTTTTTAACCATTGGCGTGTGGTTCTTTTCTTGGAGTCATAGGTGCAGGAACAAGGTAAAAAACAAAACCTCGTAAAATTACCGGCCAGGTTTACCGGCATGTACTCGTCAAAACCAAAGAAAGGTTCAGATTGTATAAGAACAAGTTTGGAAAGTAGCTTTGGAATTAATTCTCGCAGGAATGTCATTACCTTGCATTTACATGGTTATGAGAATTCTAATCTTCTCCGAGTCATAAGTTAGAGACGATTTAAATAGAGTTGAGATACGTCTTTTTAATAAAAGGAGATATTTCTCATCATTAGAGTCAAATTTAATTGAGAAGACATAACTCTGAAAAGTTGTCTTGAATTTACACGATTCTATTCATAGAAATTTGTAGCACACAAAAAAGTCAAGAAAAAAAAAACAGACGTTTTTTTACTCGTGATCCCCGTTGAAAACAACTACATGCACGTGGAAACCTGGACACGCTCGTAGACACAATTCCGGACTGTAGGTAAGCGCTCAACTTCCGTATCTCATTGTCATATTTCCAGACGTGTCTAGATTTATTCGGGTCACTGACACAAAGTGCTGAGATGCAGAAGGGCTATAGATGGGAATGAATGAGGACTATATAAATATGCGGAAAAAGACACGATTAGTAAAGAAATAAAGCCACTCGTATGACATAGACTAGACATGCGGCTTTGATATCAAACTTCCTACAAATAATTCAGGGTTACATGGAAATAAACCTGTGAATTGAAAAAAAATATAAATCTGACAGTAGTATAGTTAGAGTGCAATGAGTCGCATGCGTTATATGTAATTACCCTCCTTTGTTTATGTATATCAAAAATCCGGTATAGCACCGATCCTTTACGTTAATATGTAATAGCCCCGCCGCACCATGTTGGAGAGATAGGCAACGACGTTGTGACAATGTTGTGACTGCGTAGAATAGTGTGTTGGGTTATGTGGGATAGATAGCCCCGTCGCACCATTATGAAGGTATAGCCTGGTCGCACCACGTTATTATGTATCAGCACCGTAAATCATGTATGATTTTTTTCTTTTTATTATTTTTTTTTAAATTTATTTGTTTAATTTTTTTTTAAGCATGTTTGTATTTACTTATTTTTTATTGGTAGGTATGTATATATTTTCTTAATTTATTTTATGTCATTTTAAGCTATTGTTTAGCAATGGAAAATTCTTAGCAGCTTGCCAAACCCAACTTCTTGAAAAACCCAAATGTAACAAAAAAAGTAACAATTGCAGCTGGTGTTTACCCATGACGTCGAAAAGAAACGGCAACAGTAAACATTGCAAACCCAATGTAACAAAAAGTAACAATTCACTGCTGCAGCTGATCGTTATCATGATCCATACACCACCATCCTTCCATCTACATGGTGTGTGCTGTCGGTTGACTTGCAGAGTTAACTCCAATTCCTGCGTATGTCAATGCGTCGTTTGCAGCCTATAGAATTGTTTTTTTGTAAAAATGATGCGGTTATAGACAAGTCACGATTTACAATGCACGAAAGTTAACATTTATTGTAAACTAGCAATATTTGCATTGATTGGCCCATCAACAGGTCTGAGCCAGTCGCGTGCCTTTAGAAGCCCGTGTGCGTCAACAGCTTATCCCCTGTATTGCGGACAATACGCCTTACAGCTGCACCTACCTACCAACGTATTCGGAGAAATCCAGCTATCGATCATCTCACCATCTTTCCCTGTGATATATGTTATAGTCTTCAAGTGGAAGAAGCACCTAGTCTGGCACCGACAGGTGAGCCACGACGAGACCTCGACCTACTATTCATATAGTGAGTGCCACTACCGTGCCAAGTGATCTTCTGATTTTGCCCGACACCGGCAGGAGTGCCATCAGACCATGACCCTGCATACATGCAGCCTGTGCCCCTACACCACCAAGCTGGCTGCAGATTTAGCCCGACACGAATGCCTCATCGCCAGAGGACCCCGTGGCGAGCCCAGCACTTGAGGTGTCACCGGTTAAACACCGCCGTGTAGAGACAGCTCAAGAGTGTGTCCTGCGCACCCGTGCTATATCACGCATACCATCACCAAACCTGGTGATTACAGCACCACTGCCTACGACTGCGCCACGACCAGACACCCTGTCACTGCCCCCGGTGGCGTTGACGGTCGTGGTAATACAGGGGTTGGTGGGGGGGTCACCCCCTATGTCACTACGACCGTCAACACCGCCATAGCATACACCAACACCATCCCATATGTTATTTATCTTCAACCAGCCCAGCTGCTAACGAACCCTGAAGCCATACAATCGGACGTCTTACCTGAACTGGCGGACGTCGTGGCCTTGTACTGGAAGCACTGGGTGACCATCCGTCAACAGTTCGCCCGTATCCCTCAGCTCCAGGACAGGTACAATTTTAGATTGACGGGTGTGCATGGGGTCGTTAGCAGCCTGACATTGTCTTGCTGACGGCGTTATATCTATCGATCTATAATGGGAAGCATGCGAGGGCGCAGAATTTCATCCCGATTGCGTACAACTGTCAGGCTGCCTTGTACAAGCACCAGGGGCCGATTCCACAAAGCAATTTCTGACTTAAGTCAAAATTTTAAATAACCGATTTCATATGTTTACCTTGATTATTTTAGGTAGTTTTGGTTCGGTTTAAGGCTTAGTATAATAGAAAAATTAATAATAAAATATTAAATTACTAAATTAAAAACTAAGCGTTTTAAGATAATTTCTAAGTCAGAAATTGCTCCGTGGAATCGGCCCCTGATCACTTCTGCCTGTGTAGGAGATTGCTCCCCACGTCATGACACTGCCTCCACCGAATCTAACAACTTGGGCGACGCAGTTGTTGACAAAGCGTTCATTGCGGCGACTGTATACGCGTTATCGTCCATCATGTCTCTGTAAAAGGAAACGTGATTCGTCGCTGAACCATACTCGCCGCCAGTTTCTCAAGTTACAGCCCTGTACATTCGTGCACCAGCGAAAGCGTAAATACGTCGATGTTGGCATTGCAGAACGGGGCCAAAATATGGTCTCCTAGCCCGTAAACGATCTTCTCGAAGTTGGCTCCGAATGTTTTGTGCAGACTCTGTCTCAAACCAGGTATTTGCCCACCTGTGTTCGTTGCTGTGGTAGTTCGGCGACGCAAGTTATGGACCCGGATGTAGCGATCTTGTGCTGCAGTTGTTATACGAGGTCTACTATTTCAGAGCCGGTCTTCGATAGATTGGAATCGCTGAAACCTGTTCCAAAGACGTGAAATAGTGCTCTGTCTGACGTTCACATGCCGTGCGACTTCCGAGTGCGAATCAACTAACTGCAGAGGCGGCCAATCGCAATGTTTCGATTCGCAAGGTTAAGTCTCGGTATGTTGTAACTCGTGTACAGTGAAATGGGAAAGGCACATTATTGCCAGAATTGCAGCTTTAAATACCCATCACCACTCCAGTATTTTCCCTAAGTTTCATTTGCATTCGTCAAAATCTTAATGTTTCATGTTGCTTAACACGAAATTCCACAGAAACGCGCCACAACGTGTGTTTTTTTTCTTCAGTTTTTCAGTTGGCCATGTTGTCCCATTCCAGAAGCACAGAGAAACATAATCATCCATGGCTATTGTACACAAGAAACGATATTTTTAAAAAATGCAACACTTTCTTGTGACATTTCACCTATGCGTTTCTTTTTTGACAAAGTATATATAAGAATTAAATATCAATATATAAACTAGCAATCTTTGGCTTCTTTCGAACACAATTTAAATCTATTTTTCAAATCAGTGGAAAGTAAGCTGATTGATCACAGTGAAATGTTGGCAATAATGATAATAATGGAATGCAAAAAAAAAAAATACGCCCCCAAAAAATGGAATGTGCCCCTTTTACACTTAAATTTATCAGCTTGTAAAACCCTTTGCGATGTAAGAGATTTTCTTGTAACACTTTGAGAAAACCTGTCGCGTTATGTAAGACACACATATCCCAGTTTAGCTTTGTGGGAAAGAAACCCATTGCGACATCTATTGAGAAGTGTGAGGAACGAAACTTATGTCTTCCGCATCGTGATCAGTGTACATGTTTGCTTCTAAATCCCATAGTCTGTGACATCTTGTCAATTCCACCAAACAGTTTCACATTTAAGTCAAATGACTGAAGTTGAGATTTTGGAAATGTGTCTTGTTTAACAGAAGGCATTACGGATTATATCTTCGAGTTTATTATCGGCGCAACATTAAAATGTCTATCCTGATCCCGTGCTCGATCGTATATGCTTGAAAACGATATCAGGATAGACATTGAATCGTTGCACTGGTAATAACTTAGAAGCTGTAATCCATTAAGCGTTAAGTGTTATGTTAAGTGCTTCTCAATGCCTCCAAAACAAGTGTCTTAATTTTGTTCTCTAAATACACATTTATTTAGTTATAATAGACATGTGAATGATACTTAAAAAATGTTGAATATCTTTATTCAAAAGTTACTTAAGTAAGTAGCCAGTTGCGATATACGCGTAATGCTGTCATTATTGGCATTTACATTTCGACCGGGAGACTTAATAGACAATGTATTTGATCTTATTGCAGATATAGTTTAAAGTATAGACTTTCATACTTGAAAATTAACCTTTGCGATGAGATAGAGCCTATCTGAAGATCTTATAATCCATACAATGTCTTTTTCTTGCATTTTTATGCCAAAATTGTATATTATGGTATCAATTGGTAGAATTTGAAATTTTTTAGTCTTTCAAGATCAAGCTGTTTACGTTTGGGTTGCTTGTTATTTGCGTCCCCTTGAAATAAGTTCTCAAAAATCTATCTTTGTTAATAAAAATGGCTTAAACATCACCGACTTAAACTAGCACAGACCTGGATTTATTGGAAGCGGAAATAATAATGGTTATATACATAGAAAGATCAACGTCTTACTTGTTTTGTAATAAGCTTGTAAACATTGAAATCATTAGGGCTCGGGCATTCAAAAGCCATTGACATTTGGAAGGTATACAATCTGATTAAAACCAGACATAAAAAGATCTCTATTTGTTATGCCGCAATTAGATCTGGGACATCGCATAAAAAGATATGTTCAATGACATCAGGCACTCCTGCGAATGGCCAATGACATTTCATATGACTTGAGCCCATGGTTAGCACAAGTAAAATTTTTACATAGGTTTTGCTAAATCTAGGTCAAATGTAACGAAGAAAGACAGCTGGTTTGGCAAAAAGAATAGGCTTATAAATTATGACTTTCAAGATTTGGTAAGGAGCTTTGTGATTGAGCAGCTACACAATCAAATCGACACCATTTCATAGGCGATAGACTTTAAAAAGCAGGAATTTTAAACAAAAACGTAGTTTTGAAGACTTACCTAACACAATTTATCTATTACGAACCACGAGTCAACAACCGTATATCCAAAATTGTGGTCAAATTGCTGTCTAACGGAGAATTGACTTGAATCTCGCATTGCCACGCGGACCTACGCGGGGAATAGCTAACTGGCGGAATGAGAACAACTTCTACAACTTTTACCTCAAGTAAATTAGCGACGGATCCGTGACCTACGATGTATGGAGGAACAAATTAACATTTAATCCAGAATTATCGATATCGATAAATGAATTATTGATATCGATCAATAAATTATCGATATCGATTAATATTTATCGATATCGATAAATATTTACCGATATCGATATCGATCGATAATTCATTTATCGATATCGATAATTCAATTTTCGATATCGATAATTGAATTATCAATATCGATAAATCAGGTGAAATTATCGATATCGATAAATGAATTATCGATAAATGAATTATCGATATCGATAAATGAATTATCGATATCGATAAATGAATTATCGATGTCGATAATTGAATTATCGATATCGATAAATCAGATTAAATGTTAATTTGGCCCTCCATAACGATACCCCAAGATCTAAATGCGACATAACAAGTAGAGAGCTATATATTTAGGGCTGGTTTTAATCATATTGGAAGGTGTATAGATTATATATTTAAAAAGAACATTAAAGTAGACATCTACTTTTTCCTCATAATACGGCATTCACTCGGGAGGGAAAATCTGATTATTCTTAAAAAGAGCTTCAAAGAGTAAAGTTAATACTCCATTTAAAAAAGTTACTTTACTCTACTTTAAGAGGTCCATATCTTCAAAATCTAAATCTTTTTACCCATGCTAAAAAATTAAAACAATTTCTTTCAATTGTTTGTTGGCGGAACATTTCAGGAATAGTCACACTAAAGTCCGTAGGCCTAATGACTCTTGCGAAATCTACGAAAACGATATTGTAGCTGCATTTCTCGTAAGAAACACACAGAACCAGAACGCCTCAAAATCTTTTTTTTACATTGCAAAGAATAGCATGGTATACTGAAAATATCCAAAGGTAAGTCTACGATAATCAGGAAGTCAAATCAATTGTTTATATAGCCATTTAAAACTTAACTGACAAGTCTTATATGATAGCCATCACAAGCTTGTAACAAACCGGTAGAAGGCACACAAGTTGGGTGGACTATTTATCACTAAAATTACATTTCTTTACCTAAATATAAATATATAAACACATACAGATAAATAGCACTAATTGGATTTATCTGCAAGCTTATAGAACCTCATAGTACGCGTTTTTCATTTCTGTTTTTTGTGACATTTGGCCACAGAACTGAGCGAATCAATAAAGTGGACACAGGGCTACAAGACGAGCCAAGATAATTCGCAAAAAAGAACGCACTTAAAGTATAACAAGAAGTCGACAATGCACGCGGCCGTTCTCGGACCGATTCCACAAAGCAATTTGTGATTTAAGTCAAAATTTTAAATTACCGGTTTTATATGTTTATCTTGACTATTTTCGGTTGTTTTGGTTCGGTTTTATGCTCAGTAAAAAAGATAATTCAATGTTAAAATATTATTTTCCTGAATTAAAAACTAAGCATTTTAGGACAATTTCTAATTTTGACTCAAGTCACAAATTGCTTTGTGAAATCGGCCCCTGGTCTTGTATTTGAGCAGCTTTAATAGCAGTTAAACACGCGCGATTACCTTTAAATGAATGAATATAAAACAAGTCATGCAGGTGCAGCAAAGTATTAAAGCCTTTTACGTAAAGTAAACGAGCAATGGCTGAATAATGTACGTCTTGGATACCATCTTTTGCAGATATATACCGTTATGTATCGTAACGGACAACAAATTCCAATTGTCAGGGATAGTATCTCAGTCATAAGCAATACGATTGACGCTTTACCCAAGCAGGCTTGTTGTAATGGATAATTTCCCCAACTTCATTCGAAATACTACGCAAACCTAAGAAAACTCTCAGAGTTTTACATCTGCGACCGGCGCGAGCTGGTTTACGTTAAATTGCGTGCATACTCACTTGATTTTTTTCTTCTACCCCTTTTAGAAATTATTTGTAGATATTGCTCACTTACCCTTAAACATTGAGTTAGTTGCGTTTGTGTTAAACAGCTATTGAAAGAGGAGGAATGTTGCGAATTGTAAATTAACTGACACCTGTAGGAAGCTGAGGGCACTCTCAAGATATAATGTCGATTTATAGCGCTGAAAGATTTCGTTCTTTTTATTAAAAAGCCACGGTCAAACCAAATTAGGTGTTTTCAACAAATTCAGTCTCGACTTAACACAGCATTAAATTTGTTCATAACTTAAAACCATATACCTTTGAGTTTAAAAAATAAATTAAAAAAATATACTATGTTTATTTAACTTGTTCGAGAACAGAGAAATATTGTAATAATTTGAATTCACGGTAAAGAGAGCGGGGCGAGAATTCATCAGTGCGTTCATAAAGTCTTTGATCTACGCTGCAAAATACATTGTTTGTAACAGCTCACACTTTGAATGTGTCACTACAAAAAGTATGACTGACTATTCACATTTTCTAATGTTTTTGTTTTATTAAAATTTCCTCAGACTACAAAGATGGGAGAGGTAATAACGGAAATCATCTTACTTTATGCTGCTTGAGAAGATGAAACATCGTCATTAAACAGTTAGCTGTTTGTGTATGTACACAACACCTAGAGTCTCAGAAGAAGAGGTCACTTTCAATATATGAATTTGCTTCGTATTACTATAGGGGAAGAAAACAAAAAATCAAGTGAGCCTGAGTAGATAGACAGTTACGGAACATGGTGTTTCGAGTGTGTGGAAAGCTCTCATAATCCCATTAGAGCCAATTTGGTAACTCAGTTTGGTAACTCAAATATGATGGACTGTTCATGCCATATCGTTTCTATCTCTATAACATTAACAGAGAATTGTAAAAACGATCTATCGGAATAAGAAAAAACGCTGTCTTAAATAAAATAAAAAGTCGTTACCCAATGTTATATACAAAACCGATATCTGGAATAAAGTAAAAACGCTGTCTTTAATAACCAAAGAAGCCTTAACACAAAGCCACTTAAAAACACGAGCTCTGGAATAAAGTGAAAACGACGTCTTTAATAAACCAAGAAGTGGTTACGCAATGATACTTTTAAACGCGATCTCTGGAATGAAGTAAAAACATTGCCTTTAATAAACCAAGAAGTCGCTACAGAATGGTACTTGCGAAAACGATCTCTGGAATAAAGTATGGTTCTTGCAAAGAAACGATATCTAGAATAAAGTTATAACGCTATCTTTATTAAACCAAGAAGCCTTTAGCCAGTGATATATACATTTCATAAACACAGCATGTTTCTCAATTAATTGACAAAACAATATTGTGAAATGATATTGGTAATTATGTTTTAAATAATAGCCAATGCTATAAAGATAGAAACGATATGGCATGCAAAATCCACCATACTTGAGTTACCAAACCGAGTTACCAAATTGATTCTTACAGGATTATCAAATCATCCACACACGCAGAATAGTGTGTGTCATAAATGCTGTTTACAGGCAATCTACTCAGGCTCATTTGTTTTTTTAAATAGTTTTTTCACCATTTAAGGAAAGTATTAAGGTACTAAGTTACTAACTTATTATAGATATAACAGTCTCTTATTTGTTTATTTATACAACATCGAGAAAGTAAGGTGGAGAGGACACAATAAAGTGATTTGTAAATTGACTGGTCATCCGAAAGAAGTCGAGGACAGCCTCAAACTATATTGTTGATACTGCTGATCAGGTTGTAGTCTACTCCCGGAACCAACATTTGATAAGAGCCAGTTTTGTTGTGGCTCACACGCCTGGTTGACAAATGGATCACCGCCGTTAGCAAAGAGATCCTCGGCAAGTCCATATGCTTGGCCTGCCGTGTGTATATATTGACCACCTACGTTTTCTCCAATGCCCGGATCGTTTTACTTGTTGAGTGTATAGCTTATCAGACGATAGCTTGAAATGTTCGCTTTGTGCTAAGAGTAATTGATTTGCCCTAAATTAGTTCGTAAATTTCGTTTTGTGACATTTTGTTTATGTTCAAAGGATACACTCCAAAAGGCGAGAAGAGATTTGTATATAGATAAGATAACAACTATGTTTCTATTTCATAACAGAGATCTTTGGAATGAAATAGAAACCTTGTGTTCAATACATTTTTTAAGAAGTGTATTGTTACCTATACAAAGTCTTGTCTCACTTGTAAAAACGATCTATCGGAATAAGAAAAAACGCTGTCTTTAATAACATAAAAAGTCGTTATCCAATGTTATATACAAAACCGATATCTGGAATAAAGTAAAAACGCTGTCTTTAA
>JAVFBY010203773.1:0-10984 GCA_034781015.1 Tonicella lineata | reverse complement strand
GTCTGGCCATGATGCGTCAGGATTTTAAATTTGAAGTTTGCTGTACTGTAGTAAAATACATTGCCTTTTACATTTTATGTAAACGGCCAGTTAAACAAACAGTTTTCAATTGTGGTGGAAACCACGCTGCATCAACCGGAAGTCATACTTTGGATCAAAAAAGTATTTCTCATGAAATTACTCATGAAAAAGTATGAGAAAAAAAGTATGAGAATCTCAAATTTCTCATGAGAAAAAAGTATTTCTCATGTATTTCTCATGAAATACACAGAACAGAGCAAGTTGACACTTGCTTACTATAGCAGCACATGGTGTAGCCACAATAATGCAACTACGATTTGTTAAAATCATGCTTTCATAAATGTCATTGATAAATGTCATTAGCCTGGCAGAAAAATTACACAAGTTGGCTATTTAAATTTAAGAATAAAAACAGTAATTACCCCCAAATCCGAGTTCAGCGTTTATCAATTGTTAAATCGCATCCTAGAAGCTTTAGATGGATGCCAAAACACAAATTTCTGCGGTGACAGAAGAAAACTTGCCAGTGATAACATTCGCTGGTACAGGAGATTACTAATCACAAGCAAGGTATGTTAGCGATGACAGATGCTGGTACAGGAGATACCCAATCACGAACACGGAGTTCGGCTACAATTTAAAACAAACACAGCATTCCGAAGCTTACAAATGATGCAAAAAAAATGATAAACGCCATTCTGGGTAAATCTAAAATAAGCATGTCTCATCCCGGTTCAAACATTCTACTTCTTGTCTGTGAAATTAATTTTCCTGCAAAAGCCGATTTATTCCTTCTGTCGAGCAGTGGAATATAAGAATTTTTTTCAAACAACAACAAGCACCATGGACTATTTTTATTTAAAGACATATCCACTCAGCCATTCTGCGTGCTGAATTGAGGTCAAGTGCCTTGTCAGATTGTACAAAATGGCTGCGCTTATGAATCGCCAAGGTGTGACCGCTTGATGGCACAAATCGGTTCTAAAATTGATACTGTATAAACTCTGTAAATGAAGCCAGTCTTTCAGTCACCAAGAGGATGCAAACAGAAGCGGTTGCCAGGGAGTTCTGCTCCAGCTGTAGCGAAAAGAGTAGGCCTTCGTCACAGTGGTGCATCAGGGTGCGGGTAGATCGCAACAATCGTGCTATTATTAATGAAATGGTCAAACAAGGGGTTTGTATGTCAGGATTTTTAATGCTTACTTAAGGTTATTTCACTGTTTGACGGCACGCCTGTCCAATGGATGAAGGAAACCATTCTTACTGGCAACAAGCAATGACAACACAAAACAAAACACAGGGCAATAAACAAATCAGCTACCTCGTGTCCCTTCGCTCAGGGAGCAGGTGACACCGGAGCACAATATGGGGAGCTCAAGAAGTGCGCTGTGGGTGGCTTGGCTGGACCTTCATGATGCCCTGTTACTCTTTGGGCTAAGGGGCTTCACTAGCAGAGTTTTTTGTGCTGTCAATTTCTTTTCTGTCCATGCCCTGTCTAGTCTTTTACGGTGCCAGTGACGTCTTCATCTACTTGCATGTCGTCATATACCCCTGTTAAGTAGGATAAATGTTATAGTTTATGTGTAATTATTACTTACTATGTCTTTTTTGTAGATCAGTCATTCCACACTGATTTTCTGTGACAGACTGCTTCCACCCAGTAATAGAAGACCTGACATATGCAGGGCTAAAAATGCGCTGGAACCACTTTCCCACTCACTTATTACTATTGGTGATCAATTACGGTAAGCAAAAAAAAAAAAGGAATTGTCAGACAGGATTCGTCTCTATGTCATGTAACTGTTTTCTTCCTTCTCAAGGCCTACTGATTATATCTATTAAAATGGGGCTGTTTGACCAAAATGTCTAGTACAGCAGCGCTCTCTATGCATATCTTTTTGAACAGTAATACAATTCAAACTAATATGAATAACCTGCTATTGTGAGTCAATAAGATAGAGGTGTACTAATGGTATGAAATGTTACCCACAAGTCATTTCTTTTGGATACACTTTTTTGACAAGCTCAGCTGGGTGGTAAGATAATTGTACAGAAAATGCCGCATCTTGTACCCATTCACCGATGGCCTATTTTAGTTTTTCAAAAGTAAGGGGTTTTGTTAAATAAATTTTTTCGCTTGATAGTCTTTGTTATATTTAACAGGATAATCAGTGCCAAAAATAGATTGAAAATGTATTTAAATATATACCATGTATTAAAGATACCTTGAATCGTGTAATATTTACCAAGTTATGATAAAATATAATTGCCACTTGTTAATTGGCCATCTTGGAAAATGAAAGTCTGACAAAGATAATAATGGGATGCACAGTCAATAAAGCTTAAGTTTGAAAATTATGTTGTGAGTGCAACAAAAAGTAGCTCTGTGCTTTCGCCCCAGCATTGTACCAGCCCCTTTACCGTCTGCCTCAGTATTTGTAATTTTTTGGTTGCTATATAATTACTATTTCAGCCTTACACTGAAAATAAAAGTCAGCAAACCTTTAATCAGTTCAAATTTTCAAAACAAAGTAGCATCCACATGCATGCATAATCTTTACCCGGTTTGCATTTTGTAAACGGGTGTCCTTCACGAAAAGAGCATAGGTCACTCATTCTAGATTTATGCCACTACCTCAGCCGGCCCAATAAATTCTAATGGTAGAGCGTGTGTGACGTCATCAAATGTGTGTGATTCTTGGGAATAAAGATAGATCGGGGTAGTTTTCTCTGACAGAAAAATGACTGGAAAAATTTACTAATATAAAACAGGATTGTGGCTTTCGTGGCTTGCCCAGCGTTGCAGCACTTGAGCCGGACATTTTACTTTGACCCAAGGGATATATTTCAAGGTAAAAAATTTGCCTGGAAAACAATTTTTTCACCAAGGCAGGCTATATATGGGGTCATTTAAAGCCGAGAGCAGCAAGGCTTTGTGTAGCTGAGCTAAACAAAAAACCGCTTTTAGGGTGTATGCAAGATTTGTAAGTTTACATTTAGCAGCACCAGGAAATCATTTAAGGTCTCCTTCAAGATAAAAACTAGATGGGTCACGAAAAATCACTCAGGGATAGGAATCAATTTCTGACCCATGAACTATCTATAATGCATGTAGGTTTGATTATCCAAATTTAATTATTATAAAGATTGACTGCAATTTCTTTTAATGTTCATCTGTATATTACTATTAACTAAAAACAGAGGTGTTCACTTTTCTATGAACAACTAGTTTTCCATGCAGATTCCTAAAGTGTGGATCTTGCATTTTAAAATCCAAAAAATAATGTATTGGGATTATTGCTTACACATTCTTTATACATCTACATGTATTTGTCCAATTTATAGTTCTGTGTTTAGTGTTTGTTTTTGTTGTAGGTGAGTGGTGTCAAGATGTGACTACCTGTAACTGCTGGATTAAACAATGTTCAAACGGCGGACAATGCCATCAGGCTAGTACAGTCTACTGCTGACAGCATGCTAAAGATACACTGGCAACAGGCCAGGATCTATTTCTTATTTAAATGATACATGTATCTGGAACAGTGTAACACAGAGTGTATCCTTGAATATTGGAGCATTGAAATCTTGTGTGACTTGTAGAATGTGGAAACATTTACCAGTAGGAAACACAGCTTGGGATGCATAACACTTTCTCAATATATGCAATGCATGTTCTCTTTGGGGTTAATAGTTCATCGGGACGTAATTACAGAATATCTCTAAATATACAATGCATGTTCACTTTGAGGAGAATAGCTCATCACGGTGCGATTCTACAATCCACTGTCTGTCCTGGATGGGGAAGGTGCCTGATACCCTGCCTGGTGAACAAGGCTGGAAACTCAACCGTAAACAATATTACCAGGAAGGCTGGCTAGCTGGAGGAAATGGCAAAGGGGTAATTGGAGTGACATTCACAACAAGTCACTGTCAGAAGTATGACCCGCCATCTAGATCCAACTTTAACCTTCGTGGCCATCGTAGCGAGGTGAGTTTCATTATCAAATCATACAATTAAACAGAAGATGATAATTGTAAATCTTTCATAAAATCAATAATAATGAAAGAGAGAGAGAGAGAGAGAAAAAAACACAGTGTAATGTATTCATTTGGTGCATTTCTTGATCACAAGACGCCGTTTAAACTTTTTGACAGATTTTGGTTTATCTAGCTTGGCACATGTTATCAGGATACCTGGTAAGATTTTTTTCAGGTGTATACAGTATCCTTGAAATCTTCAAAATGGTCACCATGTCACATGACCTGTGACGTCACCAAAACATATAATCGAAAGGTCTTATGCCCCTCTTTATGTATGCAAAAAATCATTTTAATACCTTTGATAGTTTTTAATCTATAGGCCATCAAAGAAATTGTCTATAATAATAAGATTAAGAAACAGAATAATCACTATAGGTTACGGAAAGTAGTTCTGTATCCCTAATAAGAAACACAATAATCACTATAGGTTACGGCAAGTTTTACCGTATCCCTAATAATGAAACAAGACCATTTCAAATAGTATTATGGAATGTCATTCCGTATCCCTAATAATAAGAAGAAGAAACAAAATAATCACTATAGGTTACGGCAAGTTTTACTGTATCCCTAATAATAATAATAATAATAATTAAAATTGTCACGACAATCAATCAAACCTCGGCTTTTAGACAACGGCAGTGTTCTTTGATTTAGATAGAAAGGTTGACTAGCACTGTATGATCAAAGTACACGCACATTCCATACTTTTTCGGTCAGAACCGCAACCCACTTCACAACAGGTTGTCTGTTTCTTAAGGACAGCGCCATGTATAATTACAAGCCTACAGTTTAACCTCTTTTTGGTATCCAGATGCATTATGATAAGGATTGGGTAATTAAACATAACACCAACGTGTTCAGAACAATCGATTACATATGAATCCGCATCTTTTCGGATAATTTAAGTCAGCGCCTGATACGCTTTACTACTCAAATTTTGTAACCTTGGGCAAAGCAAGGTAGTTCAAAGAATTGCGGTCAGTGACGGTGTATGAATATTACAACACATTGACGTAATGTTGTTAGGACAGGGAAATTTCCAGTAGAATAGACTGAGAATAAAATATCAGTCCATTGGATTCTTTCATTTGCCTGATACGAATTACTACTCAAATTTTGTAACCCTGGGCAGAGCAAAGTAGTTCAAAGAATTGCAGTCAGTGGCGGTGTATGAATATTACTACACATCAACGTGCAGCTTTGATTTGACATTGTTCCTTTGTGTTATGGTCCAGCCCTCGGTTGTCAGCTAGGCAGATATGAAACAAATAGATTTCGTGTCGCTGTACACGGAGGACCATAACCAAGCAGAGCTAGAATGTTATAATTAATTAAAATAATTATGACGGCATAGCTAATTGACGTATGATGAAAATTTCTACATTCTTGAAAGCACCCATTATCTACCGGTGTGTGAAATTTCAAAAAATTTCACCCAGCAGTTTAGGAGTTGTTGAGCTAGTGAAATAATAATAAGAATAATAAGTATGAAACCTGATCGTTTCAAGACAGATACGGAAAGTCGTTCCGTATCTCTAAATATAATCACAGATAGAACAGTTATATTCGTAGGCATGGGATTTCGCTGCATAGCCAAAGCAGTTAAAAAGTAAATAATAATATGGTTAAATATGTAGTGTATGCCTCAGAGAACATTTAAAAAGTAAATACATATACTGACACTTAATTGATTTTCAGCTTTCATGTGAGTCTTGTTGTATTGTGAGCAAAATATTCTTAATTTACTTTCGTATAAACAGAGCTATATTTTGAAAATATGTATGAAAAATTATAGAATTTTTTCAAATAAAAAAATCAAAAATTGTTTAAATTTTTGTCCTTTCCGTTTTGTAGTAATATTTAAATATAATATGCTTTATTTTATCAAGTAAATTTGAGAAAACTCACAAATAAATACAAACTGTGTTCCATAACAAATGTATTAATAACTACAAAATTACATTGACACAATAAATGTATTCTACAAAGTAACATTTTCCTCTGATGCTGATCAATAGTATCTAATACTTAATGCTGTATATACTAAAAAAATAACATTGTTACTAAAAAGTTACATTGAAACGACAAATGTATTTTAAAAAAATATATGTTTTTCTCTTGTACTTTTTTACTCAGTCCTATTTTATATAACTAATAAAGGGGCCTCCATATTTAAAAAATAATTATCAGTATAGCAATGCATGTAATAGAACTAACAATGAGTGTTTAAAACAGTAAATGTATTTTATTATATTCATCCATATTAAAATATAGGCTACGATAATACAAATAATGTTAAATCTTAATAGCATCTGACATAGAATGAACTTCATGCCAAAGGTGCTGTGAAGTTTGTTACACATTCGCTTAAAAATAAAGTCGCTATCTAACTATCCGAACTGTGAATAAGTTTACCAGTTTAATTTATTTGTTTTTAAACGCATGTTTACACATGTTGGATCAACGCTACGTGTGGTATCGAACAGTGTTGAAAGGCAATGAAATCAATCTATTCATAAGATGGGAAAACTATTTTTAGACGGAAGATAAATCTTGGAGCAACGAACAACTGAAGTTTTGTCTACAACATATTCAATCCAAGATGAGTACGTAGCACTTGGATGTAATAAGTCTGTCTACAGAAGAAGTCTGTCTATGGTGAGGACAATGTTGAGTTGAAAATCATGCAGTTTAAGTCATTATAACATATTAGCAGATGAGTCCATTTATTTGGCGTCAAGTTCAAGTAAACGATAAACCACTATTATTTAGCACCATATAGGAATAAACAAATTACTTTATCTGGAAAAAAATACACATGAAAAAAAAAACGACAACTAACGTGTTTATTTAGTTGGAAGCGATGTTGCAAAGTGAAAGTGTCAGTTTGAGTGAAACTTGTCTAAGTGTACGCCCCTGTACGGGATTCCATGTAGTTCCAAGCTTTATTTCATAAGGATTGGTAGTCAGAATGGTTCACAAAACATAATTGCTCTCATGGTAAATGAAACTTCAACTATGTATTACTACGGGATACGACAAGCCATTAATGCGCTATTCCCGCTAATTAAGTGTCCATAACAAATGTACGCAATCAATTATTATTTCAGTTGACTAAATATCATAGCATGTCATATTAATGTGTCGCAGCCAATTCACCAAATGCAATTTGTAAAATAATTGAACAACGCCATAAAACCACAGAAAAAATAATAATATCTGTCGAGTTTGAAATAAATGTCCGCGAAAGGCCAGATATTAGATTTACGGAACATAGTGGACATTGCATAGTGGATCTTACTTTAAACGTCCAAATAACATCCATAATGAGTTTTCAAAAGTGTATAAGGCCACACACAAATGGGCGAAAACCCTTTTCCATAACAGCACTGAGTGTGATAAACCATCTATATTGTGTTTTACAAAGGTATGGTCATGTTGAAACATGCAGATATAATGTATTTCAAATGTGTGTTTTTGTGCATGTATACACCGTGGATATTTTGCTAACGAATTACACGTAAAATCGTTTAGTAAGTGTGCTCCACGTGCAAGGCATTTGTTTAAAACCTTTATGTTCATACTGAAGAGCAACACTATTGCGGACTGATATTAAAATCTCTTCCAAATGCTCCGTCTCATGGTACTTCTTTAAGTGGTTTATTAACTCCTGTATAAACCAACATCCACTGTCTTTATCTCTGTATGACACGTATCCTGAATAACACATATGACATAAATAACATTTAAGTACAATGATTATGAAGCTCAGGAAATCTATTGCATTAGCACTAGTTCTTGAGCAATGACAAATCTAACACAAGTCAATTATTTTAAAATAGGACACATCACTGCATATATTTAATAAACATACGCATGCTATGAATACGATATAATAATTAAGCTAATGCTAAAATTACACTCTATAATCGTTTTTATTCTACCAATTCTGACATGTATCGGATCATAGAGAGCTAAAGAGTAACTCATCCAATATCGTCACCTCAAAACATGTGCGCATATTTCACTCGATTTTGAATAAAGTATTCAACTGCCAACAAAATAAACAGTTACCCTTGATGCAAAAGTATATCCCATTCATCTTGAGACAACAAGCGCTTATCAAGTTGCAAAAATGCGGCCAATATTCAGAAAATTGGTCGAGTTGCGCTTTAGCACTCTATATTCCGATACATGTCCGAATTTATAAAAAAAAAACTATTATAGAGTGCAATTTTAGCACTATAATTAAGCTATATTTGATTCAATGGCTCGTTTGACAAAAGTTCAAACCGATTCGTCGGATTCACGCCAAGTGTTATCTGGGAAGAGTAGCAATGTTGATTATTGGAACGTACATGTAGATAATTGTTCATAAGGCAATGGCGTGCAATAATACATTTGGTTAAAACTTCACCATGTCTAGAAGTTGAAATAAAACCAGCAAATCTGAGGTAGTGCTCACACTGAATAATAATTTGCCCTTATAAGATATAATCCAATGCTCTTCTCGGTTTTTAGAAAAAAAATGCATTAGAAGGTCTCCGCCAAACTCAAACTTGCCTGTACAACAACGTTGCAGGCTGGTACACATTTTGTCGCGTATTATTCAGGCAGCTCATGAAAACACAAAGACCAGCTAATCACTCAAAATAAACAATGGTGCTCTACAACAGTGGATCACTCGGAGCTTACTTTATTAGCTGTGAACAGTTGATATCCTACACATCTTTTTGTTTATGTCAGCGTTGTAACGGAATATATTATGAACGTTATATCAATGGTGTTGATATCACCGATACGGTGGCATGTTTAAGGGTCCCAAATGCAGTCTTGGCACAAGAAGGGATCGCATTCCCGTGAATTATTATCAAACAAAAAAATACAAATATTAATGGCTAATATACCTGGTGTCGTGGCAATTGCTAATAGAATATCCGCATCAGTTGGAACGTGAACGGTTTTAGAATCAACAAGGGGACGGTGTGAGTCGGTGGAAACCCGGTGGCCAGCTTGTTTTCTGTTGCCTTGACATGACTGAATTACAAACAATTTCGGTTTACCTATAAAACAAACAAAACATATTAAATTAAGATCAGTTCAAAGCCAAAACAATGCTGGGTTCATTTATTTGTGGTTTTTGTTAAAAAAAACCTTGCTGGAATAAATTCATTTCCTTATATAACACTGACATATCTTTGAAGTAAAAGCGGTTGCAAGTAATGGTCCATACGCTTGAATGAAGACAAGTTAAATACATGAATCTTTAATAACTATTATAGATCATTTTGAATTCATGCCATTTGAAACATTTCCATCAGTAGTTTCACAGAAAACAATGTTTGACCAAAACAGTTTGAGTCGGGACCTATCTCAGTAAGATAAAATCAGGATTATGGCTGAACATTATGAGTTCGCGGGATCAAATCCCCTCTAAAACTTTTTTTTATTTACTAATTTTTGTTTCTGTTTTTTTTTTCGGTTTTCAGACTTTACAGACTTTTGGTTAGTTAATATTTGGTGTCAATGATTTATTTTGTTTAAATTGTGCTTTATTCATGCATAACATCACCATTGTGAAAATCTGTCATCTTTGTCAAAGTAGTCTAAGGCATTTTTAGACGAAGAGCACTGGTTTTAAATCGCTGTTCACAAACACTTCGTTTATCCTGTTCACGCACAAATAATTCGTGGAATTCTAATAAAAGCAGTGAAAATTTATAAACAAAATTTCCCATATGCTATGCATTTTTTTAGAACAAAATATGTAAGGTGCGTTCCACCTGACAACATAACGAAAACATCGAAGCGAAAAGAAAGCCACGCAATGTGGTACTGGAGAGTCAAGAGTAATAATCTGGGAATGTTCCATGCATTTTACCCTATATTTTACTCTAAAGTCGTCTTCATCGATATGCTTCTACTCACCACAAAATCTCGCCATTTTATCATTTTTGAAAAAGTCCATAATTTCTGTCACTGTGATATATTCATCCTTTGTGCAAATGCCGATCTGAAAATTGGAAATATTCATTTATTGTATATATACAAGTAAAATATCAGGATTTTGTTTGCTAATTACAGTGAGTTTTCACTGCAGTGAAATAATGCCTTTGCTAATACATTCATTAGTGCATCCGGTTATTGTATTCTGGTAGTAATGCATGTTAAAGTTGACTAAAGACAAACTTCAGTCCAACGCAAACTGACCTTTGCAAATGAAATTATGATGAAATTGAAATCAAATCTGAATTAGAAAACATTTCTTATTAAAAATGTTAATATTTGCCAAGCCTGACACCACTCTGATAAAGGGTATCCAGCTGGACATCAACTGTGGTTGTTCAGTCGGATCATTATCATTATAATCATTTAATCATTATAATATGATGATATTATGTGAAAAGGGTTAAGGAAAACGTTTAACATTTTATTAATTTAAAAAGTTCTCAATAGCTTGTAGCCATTGAATCCAGACAACATATGCCTGTAGATTTTGTATAATGGGTATTGCTATACAAGCTAAAAGAAACCAATTTCAGTGGCTGCATATCAATCCACTCCACAAAGTGTATGGGGGCCTATGTCCAAACTAACATGTGAAGTACAAGCAATGCTTATGAGCAATCGCGTATCAGTCCGACCTTGACCTGTACCGCTCCGTAAGGTGTTCTGCAGTGCTATACATATTGCTCATGTCGCCTTGGTTGAAGATGCTTGGCTTCAGGCGTTAACTCATTCACCTGATACAGCCAACACTCGATTATTCCACGACTATGTTACAGAGGGTTGGATAGAGGGACAGTTTGACCAGCGTTTGTGGAATCACTTCGATACAGATGCAGCCAGAAAGACTAACTATCTCATGCGAAGGCTATCATGGAAAACAAAACCGGATTGTTAAAAAGTCGCAACAGAATTT
>JAVFBY010203551.1:0-10986 GCA_034781015.1 Tonicella lineata | reverse complement strand
ATAACATAGAGTTTTGAGGTATTTTTGCCATCTAGTTTTCCGTGAAACTCGTTTTATTTGAACATGTTTTTTGGGGGTAATTTGCATATCGAGCCCGGGCACAGACAGAGGTTATCTCCACCTGATCAGGGCTGAAAGGGTTAAAAAAAAAAAATAGACAAAAAAGTTTCTTGATAAAGGTTAACAAAAAAACAGGGTAACTATTGTTTCTATTATGTCTATTGTTTCCTTTAAAATGCAGTTATTACTGTCATATGTGCATTCAGAAAAAATAGAGTGAAACTTTTTATTTTGAGGTAAGAAAAAAAATGAAATATTTAAATATTGCACAAGTGATTGCAATAACACACAAAGGTAAATAAAGCACATAAACACCAAGAATAAATATTGTGTGAGCTACAGTAAATCTATTGTTAAACTAAGGACAAGACATCACATATTTCTCAGGGAAAGTCACAGAAAACCAATTGACAAATGTGAAAAAAACTTGAAAGATAACACTACAGATTTTTTAATACAGTTTTTGATGTATTCAATATCTTTTTGCGCTGGAATAAAGCCGTTTTTCACATTAAAATTTGAACATTTAGACAAACAAAACATGGGATGTAATTTTAAATGTTTTGTCATGGCTCTTAAAATGCCACAAGCAATTTGATCAAGTTGATGCCCTTAATCTTTTTTATTGTAAAAAATATCTAAACAAACAAACAAAAGAGGTACAAGAATAGCACACACATACACAAACTGATAGTGAAAGCCTGCAATCTCTATCCAGAGTTATTGTTCCTTTTCAATCCATGCATTCTTTTGTCAATATCACAGAGCTGTTAGCTACGAATTTTGGCATTTTGAGGTAGTACATGACCTCTGGCTCAAAGTAACATGAACTATTTTGCTGATTTATGTTCAATTTGACTGAGGTAAATGGGAGGGTAGAGGAAGTAACTTTGTATAGAGATAGGTGAGCCTGGGCTTATACGGAGAAAGGTGCAAACCACAAACCTGGACTACCTGTATCCGAACATCTCCTCAAGAACATCTCATAGACGCCTGTGACCTTGTTACAATCCATGACCTTGTACGCTCCACTCCCAAACAGGTTCCGCAGGGATCTGAAACGAGGACTGGTGTGACCAAACAATGGCACTGATTAATGAACACTGAACACCACGAACTAGAAGCTTCAACAACACCACCAATCATGCTACATGCTGCCCAGTGTATACGTAAAGTGAGCTATGGGATAGTGTATTATAGTTTTGTCAAAGTTAAATATTGTTCATTGATAAAACAAAACAGTACCTAAATTAATCAGATTTATATTTATGAATGAGTATCCCCTGTCTTTATTAAATTTGGCCTCAATATAGTGTTATTATTGTATCAATAACATTGTATCAGTTTTTATCAGAAATTCTAAATCCCCATACTTAAAAACAGAGTTACTGATGTATTTATGTTGTAATTAAAATTCAATAACCAGCTGATGTGAAGGAAAATGTGGTTTCTAAACAAAAATCATCAATAATGCAACAGAACAGTCAACCAGAGTTCAGTGACAGATAAGACATCAGGTTTAAAATGAACAGGGCATGAACAAGAAACAGAAGCACAGGAAGTAAAATGATTAACAAATAACAGTAGATATCTACTGATAATTTTTTGTAGTGCGCATTGAAGTGTACTTATATTGTATCAACCCTTTTTTTTACTTCTATCTACACTTCTATTATTTGTATCTACATGTATTTTTATTTGTTAACTTGTATTTTTTAAATTATATTTTGTATATAGTATTTGTATCTTCACCTGTAGTATTTGTATCTAGATTTATAGTATTTGTGTCTACACTTGTGTTATCTCAGTTACTGTAGATGCCTTTACTTTCACGGGTGTAAACTTTCGCGGATTAACCTAAAATTCATTTCTCCGGGTTGTTATTTTCGCGGATTTAGAGATTCAGGAATGATAATGAAATAACACCATCTGGTTAATGATTTGTTATTTCCACAATTTACAAGTAAACATGGTAATTGACGAATTAAGACAAAATAACATCTTGCCAGTAAGTGTTCCATCAACACACAAGCGTTGGTAATCCACAGAGTGAGCAGTATTCACAGCATGCATGAATAATTAAACTCAGCATGGTTAGGGAAATTTAAGAGAATTGTGAAAAATTAAAACAAAGCCATTTAACCCTGTAAACACTAGTCTTGTATTACGCCATTTACTAGCAAATACTTGTGTGTCAGTATGAACTCCCATGCCTACCAGTGGGTTTAAACAGCCAAAGCTTTGACTACACACTGGGTAAAATTCAATTGTATTGGTGACTCGACAAGTGGCTTACGAAAGCCCACAAAGAAATCGCTAAGAAACCTGACATTGTCAAACTAGGATTTACTAAAGCTGGACTTTTGTAAAGGAACTGACTAAGACTTATAAAAAATCCTTTATTGTTTAATATCTATATTTTCAGTTTATTCAATAGTGCAAAACCAAAACATTATACGAGTACTACATTACGATATTGTGACAAACCACCAATTGCCATTATGTTAGTATAACGACCTTTATTAATGGGTTTTTTGTTCGCTGGTTGAAATTTTCACGGATGATGATTTCCGCGAAAACTGCGAAAGTTAATACCCCACGAATAAAAAGGGATTTACAGTATTTTCAAAGAGGATAAAATATTGTCCTTACCCTTAAAGAGTCCCTTGATTCCTCCCATCTTTTTGACCATCTGTGCAAACTTCTTGTATTGTGTGAGTAGTTCACTGACCTCTCTGGAGGACACACCAGCCCCTCGTGCCACTCGATTTATTCTGCCAGTCTGACGGGTAAATAGACGCTCACCATCTAAGCTGTCCAGTTCTAAACAAAGTCAAAATAAACAGGGGCTTGTTTAACAATAGGTTGATTTATTGATTGATTGGGGTTTAACACCGTACTCGAGAGTATTTCACCTTTATGACGGCGTGCCATCCCCATGGGTGGAGGAAACCCTTGGTTCATGTCACTGACAACATGAAAGACAAGACAGAAAAAAGAATAAAAGGAGCAAAAAACGACACCACAAAAAATTTACTTCAAGATGCCCTTTATCTCCCGCCCAACTATTCGCGCAGTGGCATGTCAGGAATTCCCCAAGCAGGTTCCAGGGGATCGACTATCCCAGCCCAATAGGCGAGGGTCCAGGGACCGCCAAGTCCCTGGAAGTTCTGAAAATGAGGAAGCCCGGAGAAGCTATTTCAGCTAAACTTCTCGCAACAAGTTAAGGATCACTATGAGAAAACAGGTGAGTGATAAACTCAATTCTCAACTGTCATCCGTGTCTCAGTCCAGCCAAATTGTTATGAATTCCTGGTCAGCTGTAAGTGGGCGATGTTGTGTTTTTTTTTTAAAATTGCACGGGATTCTCGACTACTGAGCTTTGACCACAAACAGAAAAGCGGAAACTTGCAAGTGATCCTTAACTTTTTGTAAGTACATGTAGTTTATTTGGAGCAATAGTATTCAGAACCACAGTAAAAACCATCTTAGTTTATGTGATTTACGTTTTCCCAAAGTAAGAAAGGTCTTTTTTTTTTTCAGCCATCTGGGGCAATTTTATCATTACCATCTAAATATAGTGAGAGAATAAGAAATGTTCCTTATGAAATGTCTGCATTTGTGACGTAATATAGGGATCGAATAAAATAGGCTAGCCCAAAAATCCCTGCCGTGACATTGCTACATGTAAACTTGCAATGAGCAATGCTATTTTATGGGGGTTTTTTTTGCGGTCACAAAATGAAACTAACATGGCACCATGGATTCATTCATTTTTCTATTTGCTTGTTGTGTTATGCCCTAGCAGTAAGCATATGACAATGGTGTACTTCAACAGCAAACTGTGACATAACCATAAATGTCAAATGATAAACTGTTTATACAACAAGTTCACACTGCAAAATATACCCAGTGGCCTGTAGCAAAAACGAATCCTGTGGATGCAGGCTCAAAGCCCTAACATTTTTGATGTGTGCATTTATATCTCAATTTTCTAAGAAATCGTTAAAATTAAAAATTCTGGCTCCGTTATGCCTTTCATTGTTCTTCAGGTACATGTTTATACTGCCAAATTTTTAGAACAATTCTTAATTTTTGACAGAGAGTGAGTGAGTGTTACATCAACAACAAAAACAAAAGCCCAAGAGAGTGAGTAATATCTAGACCACAGGGTAAAAAGTATGTCCTTAGTACAAGTCACTGCATAAATAAACTCAAATCAAACTGCACCGAGTCTGAGAGCTTTACACTTAAAAAATCAAGTTTCTTTTATGGATACACCCAAAGATGCTGGACACCACAGTTGTAACACCTTTGAAACAAACATATGGAAAGAAACAGATCACACATGCTGTCAAACTGTTCTAATGTAACTTGATTGGTCGGTTTTATGAATGAAAGGTTTTGTGGTCCAATCAACTAATAGGTGACATAGCTTTTAGTTATCACACTTGCGACTTGGAATGGCCAAAGTATGGGACAAACCATACGCCATAGCAAATCAGCTTCCTGATGCCCTTTGGATCAGAGAGCACCAGTGCAACGGAATCTCCCACTCACTGACCACCAACAATGTGTATAGAAAACTACACTTTACTACTCCAATAAAGTTACAGGTATAAAGCAGGTAATCTTGACAAACCTTCATCGTTCATACTGTCCATAATTGTCATGAGTTTTTTTAGTCTTGCCATAGATTCCTGTTCACTTCCTTTACTCATGAAATCATTACTGAACCCTGGAATCATACCCTGTAAAAAAAATAACGTAATGTTACGAACCAAGATTATTAACATTTTTTAATGAACAAACAAAGGAGTTTCTTTAACACATCAAGACATGTTATGTTTTGTTATTGTTGTCTCCTGCTACGGGTTCCACCAAATTCTGTCTGTTCACCTATCTATAGTAAGTAACACAGAATGGTTTTGTGAAAGTCTATTGGATTATGGTCATATTGGTTCAAACAAATCTTTCAAGTTTTCAATTCATCTAACCATGATTAAATAGAAGGATTCTGCTTTATTCAGTGCTTCTTCGACAACCCCATACTGATTACTAGAAATTATAGCCAATTAACGATTTTTTAAAGGTTTATACTGTTTATAACTTGTTTAGGAGCTTACCATAATCTGACTAAATGGTCCCATCTTCATGATATTCTGGAACTGTTCATACATGTCTCTTAATGAAAACTGACCTGAAAGTCAAACAGAAAATGAATTTCAGATTGTTTGTTATGATTGATTGGGGTTTAACGCCATACTCAGGGGTATTTCATCTACATGATGGCGTGCCAGCCCCATGGGTGGATGAAACCACCGTTTATGTCACTGGCAACATGAAAGACGAGACAGAAAAATGAAAAAAAAAAGGAGCAAAAAACGACACCACAAAAAAATCTACTTCCTGTAGCCCTTTACTTCAAGAGCACCAGGGCATCAGCAAGCTCCCATTAACCACTCGCTTGTTTGTTTTGATTTGGGTTTAACTCTGTGCTCAGGACTATTTCACCTATATGGCAAGGCTTCATCCAGAATCAGTCAAGTGCCTGTCCAAAAACAACATTTTTGGAAAAACTGCCCGTCCATTTCCTATCTTGCTCATGTAAATATTAAAAAATGTTGCCTGTCCAAACTTGATTTTACCCGTCCAAAAGACGGGTGGACGTGTGGATTAACCCCTGCCACCCAACCATCCCATGAAATTCATAACAAAACACTATTTTTTTAAAAGAAATTCTTCATCTGGTCGGTTTGATTTGAGTTTATCAAATTTATTATAATTTGTATGTTTTTTAGTTGAAACTTACATTACTTAAAATGTATGTTTATGTCATCATAGTCATAGACAACCAGGAGATGGGTGTGGTTTTCAGCATCAGTTGTTATAAAGATTTTACATACCATGTTTGAGTTTCTTCATCAGCTCTTCATTATCATCTAGCTTGAGTTCATTCACTTTGTCTATCAATCCTTCAATATCACCCATACCTAACGAAAGAAAAATATCTTAAACTAGTTTATAGTAAATAAACCAAATAACACGTTATCAGAATTTGGTCAAATGTCATATTGATGTTTGTTAACAGTGAGGCACAAACAAGAATCATTGCATGCTACACTGTAGTGTTATCGACATTTCTGATTAATTGCATGGTGCTCAGGGTTATTTCACCTATATATTGGCTTTTGATATTTCTGTACAGGCTAGGCAAGAAACTCTGTTTTGTAAATATACATGTATACAGCCAACAGCTAGAGCATTTGGCTGTCCAATATAAATGATCATAATAATAGTGATGTGATTGTTTTGCACGTTTGTGCAGTCACATGTCATTCAGCCAAAATGTCTATGTCAGTGCTAAAACTCAAAACCAAGGCAATGGTTACTTCAGGCTGGCAGTTCTGTTGTTGGCTCTTTCAAAGGTATGATTTGATTGATTGATTGGGGTTTAACACTGTGCTGAGGGTTATGATTTGATGAAGAGTGATTCTCCACTTTTTGCTCTGCACAACTTAATACATGTATGCTGTGAAAAAAAAAAAAACCTGAGAAGAAACCTCGGAAAAGCCTATCAGTCTCTGGCGATAGTCAAACTCAACTTCATGTGACTATCTCATATACCTAAGCAAGTACACTGGGCGTCAAACCTGTGTGGTACATCGAAGGAGGATCAGCAGTCAGATGCACTAGCAACTGAGCCACGGCTAGCCCCTGTAGTGCTGAAGAGGTTATCCGTTTAACCGTCACCAGTTACAAAATAGCGGGTAACCGGTTAGAAAGTTGGTTACTGATTAATCAGAAAAAATACGTGACCGAGTTCCGACACTCTTGAATATCTCGTATGCATAGTACTAAAGAAGATAATTAAAGTGTCCTAATACTTTTCTTTAGCTGTGCTTTTTAAGCTTTATTCAAAAGTACAGAAGTGTGCGTAAAGCACGCTGAAAATCACCCAAATCGGTTTACTTTTATATGCTGTTTAGCAAACGAGGGGCAAGATGCAGGTCTTGTGCGATTGCATCATTCCGTACTCCTCATGTAGCTCACGTGACCTGTCTGGAAAGAGTTGGAACAACCGGAAGTCACATATTGAAGTAGTCACTGACCTAATGTTCTGAACCTGTTCAGCACATGCAAGCCATCAAATGGGTCTGCCATAAATCAGCGTCATGTCGTAAAAAGCCTCATTTTAGATGTAAAGCTTTTTACCATACATTACTTACATGTACGTAGGCTTTCAGTCAACAATTTTTTTGTTTAATACTTTTGGCATTCTGAATTCACGTAAAACTTGCGTAAGCAATTTGAACAATAAATGTTAAGACTTAAAATAAAGCTTGTTCAAGAAAATGTGCCATAGATCTTATAAGTTACTAGCACAAAACGCGAGCTTATTGTTGTCTGGTTTACTTACAGCATTAGGACCCTCAAACGGTTAACTGACGGATAGTTCAAACGATTAACCGGTTAGTAAAAAAATCCTAACTGTTTTAGCACTAATCCCCTGCAGGCTGTAAGATCATAGATTAACAAAATACAAACCCAGTAGTTTGCTGACGAATGGCTGAACTTTAAACGGCTCAAAATCATCAGTATGTTCTCCTGTTCCAATGAAAATAACAGGACTCTTTGTAGCTGCAACTCTACAAATATAAAAAAGTGGCTGAATACTACATGTAAGAGTTTTAATGCAACAAAATGTGAACTGACTAATTTAGCTTTAAAGACATCATAGGCCTACATGTATATATATTTAATGACTAAACTTTTACAGAGTTTTGTCGCACATAAATTATTCATAAAATTCAAAGTAAATTAACCTTAAAAATGTATTTAGTAACTTACGCACTGAGAGCACCACCTCCTTTTGCATGTCCATCTAGTTTTGTAATAATGACAGAGGCTACATCAACTTTGTCTTTAAAAGCCCGTGCCTACAGTCATAAAGGCGAAGTAGAAATACAAATCATAATATTATTTGAGTGGACAGTTAAACTGGGGCGTCATTTAAAATCACGTTTGGAATAATGCCATGCAGTCTTGAACTCGTCTGCTTTGAATTTTGAAAAAAAATATTGTGATTTATGAATTTTAGGTTGATATATTTAATAAACTCTCATGATATGTGGAAGTCCTAACCCACCCAACCCTTTGCGTCAAGTTTTTACAGTCAATTAAGAAAAAATAATTAATTAAAATAATTATTCTTAATAATTAAGAATAACAATAGAAAGTTAATAAATCTGCAATAAAGTGAACTTAAGGTGTATTACCTGTGATTCACAAGCCTGGCCAATTGTGGCATCCATAACAAATATAACATTATCGGGATTCTGAAATGACAACAAAAAAGACAAGTAGTTAGAAAGGATGGATGGATTGATTGATTGGTGTTTAGTTCTATCACTGCCTTGCTCAGGGGTATTTGCCGTATTTCAACTATATGTAGCGTGTCAGTCAAATGATTAGAAGAAACTACCCTTGATGTCAACGCCAATGTCAAAGACAGGACAGGACAAAAAAAGGGAATAAAGACAATATGATCTTTTGAAGTAAATGGCAAACCCATGAGTTACAAGCTAAGTAGCTAACAGGTCCCCTGCCAAAAACTTACTTTGAAAACAAATGCAGACAAACTTGTAAATCAACTTACCTCCAACCCTCCTACCTTAAAAATAAAGGTAGAGGCAGTGAAGTCGACTATCAGACAAAACCCATTTTGACAATCACTTTTCCTGTCTTATTATTGCATACAATAAGTACCATTATTGCATACATGTGTTTGTGAATATTACCATGGAACCCTACCAGTTGCTACACTGTTGTCATGAATTTGATGGCAATCAAATGCAATCTCATTTGCCATCTTTGATACTAGGGATCTATAAACCAAATTTGAAGTTTATCGGCCAAATTTTTTAAAAAGTTGTTGCTTTTAAAAAAGATCAATGAGAATATCACACAAAAACTAAGAATGGCAGCCACAATCAGAGGATTGCAATCCCATTTCGCCATTTGCAATGTTCAGATGACAAAGTCATACTGCAACTCTAAAGTCAAATGGTGAAATTGTTTTAAAGTTCTTGTGTTTACTACACATCGATGAGAATATCACATTAAACTGTAATGTCAGCCATATTGTTGCCATGAATATCGTGGAATGCAATCTCATTCACCGCGTGACCTAAAAAAGCTACATTCTAAGTTTAAACTAAATCAGTAAATTTGTTTTAAAGTTACCTGTTCACAACACACACATTGTTCATGAGAATATAACATAAAGACTGTAATAGGGGCCATATTATTGCCATTAATTTAGGTGAAATGCAATCCCATCTGCTATCTTGAACTGAAAAAAGCTACATTTGAAGTTTGAACTTAATTGGTTTAAAAATTGTTTAAAAGTTAACGTGTTCACAAGCCATACAAGAGAATATCACAGTATAACTATTATGGCAGCCATATTGTTGCTATGAATTTGGTGAAATGTAATCCCATTTGCTGTTTTGACATGAAGAAGCCATACATCTTATCATATATCATAAGCTTAAAATCAATCGGTTAATTTGTTTTAATGTTATTGTGTTCACAACATAGTGGGAAAGGCGCAAGGATGGATAGCATTTCTAATTTCCCCTTCCACTTAAGTGGCGGGGGTAAAAAAATAGAATAAAGTATAACATAAAATTAAATGAACAAGCATCAAGTATTGCAGGGAATTCCATAGTCCCCCACCAGTACTTTTTGAATAGCAATGAGGGTATGTCCTAATATTGCACATTAAGGACAGTTGTCAAGGCTATCCTAAATAAATTGTGTTTTCATGTCTTCCAAGTGACCTGTGAAAATCAATGTGACTGCCTTTTTAAAAGGCTGACCTCGGTCCACGGACAAGTGAAAGCATACAAAAACTATGACTTGAACCCGTGACCTTGGCCTCATAACCCTAATTTTACGAGACACTCTGCCTTTCCAAGTTATACCTTTGTGCCAAGTTTGAGGCTGCTGCATGAAATAGTGTGGAAAGAATGGCCCGGCCGCCCGGACAAGCGAAAGCATACAAAAAACTAAGAACTGAACCTGTCACCTTGACCTGACGACCCCAAGTGCTTAACACGACACTCCGCCTTCTCAAGTTGTTCCTTTGTGCCAAGTTTTAGGTTGCTGCGTGAAATAGTGTGGAAGAAATGGCCCGGACAAGCGAAGCATACAAAAAACTAAGAACTGAACCTGTCACCTTGACCTTACGACCCCAATTGTTTAACGTGACACTCCGCCTTCCTAAGTTGTTCCTTTGTGTCAAGTTTGAGGTTGCTGCATGATATAGTGTGGAAGAAATGGCCCGGACAAGCGAAAGCATACAAAAACTAAGACTTTACCCCGTGACCTTGACTCCAATATTTTTACGCGACACTCCGCCTTCCTAAGTTGTACCTTTGTGCCAAGTTTGAGGTTGATGTGTGGAATAGTGTGGAAGGAATGGCCCGGACAAGCGAAAGCGTACACAAACTAAGACTTGAATCCATGACCTTGACGTTGGTCTCACGACCCCAATTTGATTTACTTTACACTCCGCCTTCCTAAGTTGTACCTTTGTGCCAAGTTTAAGGTTGCTGGGTGTAATAGTGTGGAAGAAATGGCCCGGACCTGAACCTTGGCCTCAAGACCCCAATTTTTTTTACGAGACACTCCGCCTTCCCAAGTTGCTGCGAAAAATAGTGCAAAAGGAATGGCCCGTACAAGATCTGAGTGGATGGATGGACGGACTGACAAGACGCAAACCTACATGTATAGTCCCCTCCAACTCCCGGTGGGGGGTTAATAATAACAAGACATTTCAAAAGATAGAAATCCCTTCACAGAATGGCATTTTCATCCTTCTTGCATTGTGTAAAACGGTTACATGTTTAGAACTAAAAA
>JAVFBY010203440.1:0-10988 GCA_034781015.1 Tonicella lineata | reverse complement strand
GAAATGTCGGACGAGAAGTGTCGTTCAAAAGCAATAGCTAGCGACTGTCAGCTTGTGTTAGGCCTATTGAACAGGCCTCAGATTTCACATTTCACATTCCATGAACTACACGCCGATCAGTTCTATCTGCTGGTGATCGTTCCTATCGTGCGGACTGTAATCCGATCGATTTGTGTCGCGTCTTGTTTAAATAGACCTTCGAGCTATGTTTGGTATTAGAAAAAAGGCAACATCACGATTGCTTCTACTTTACAGTTCTTATTCTATGTTATAAAATAAACTCAATGACTATTCGGTCCGTTTTATTGGAACAAATAAGGTAATCTTATATGAATAAAATAATAATTCTTATAACAGCTGAACAAATTCGCTTCCTTCAAAAAAAACACAAATCATGCTAGATGATGTCGGCCTTCATTTTAAAGTTAACGGGTTATAAATTTATCTAACTCTAAACGTCGTTTGTCGAATTGGTCCATTTAAGAACGGATGAAAGGCAAGAAAGAGATCGTTAAAATTGAGTGGCAGATTATATAATTGGTCCAAGAATGTCAGAACATTTCAGAAAAAAACAGAATGGCCCTTATTTTGAGTGGCGTTAGTTGGTGGAAGCGGCAAAGCCAGATTGGTTATTATTACTGGTTGCGTTTGTCATTCTGTCTGTCCTTACTTTTTCGCGTTTTAAATTTGTTCCATTGCTACGAAAATGCACACACTAATATTTTATTGTGACCTAGTTCCACCGCGAAAGTGTTGTGGTTGCATGGCAAAGTTAGTAGCACTGTATAATGACAACCATAAGAAAACTTAAAAAATCGGCCTTTTGTGCCAATGTGTCTCATACAATTTGTTTAAAAATCAGCCTTTTGCGCCAAAGTGTCTCATACAATTTGTAAGTATTGTTAATTAGCTTAATAAATTATGTACTGAAAAATATACACAACAGTATGCACAACAATATGCAGACCAACATGTCTAGCGCCAAATATAACTCCTTCTACAACTGTGCACTATTAGTCCGGCAGATTAATGCATATTTTGGACCAAATCGTTCAAATTGTGATACAAGCACCACATTTTACATGCATGGTCTTCTCGGGCTAATTATTCAGTAGAATAAAAAACGTTACCCATCCACAAATCCAAAATGGCTGCCAATGTTTCAACATGGTCGCCAATGTCGTCAGATTAATGCATACTTTGGTCAGAAACGGTCAAATGGTGATACAAACAACAAAATATACACGCATGATCTCCTAAGGCTAAATGTTCAGAATTTTTTTACCCATCCAATATTCCAATATGCATCTTTATTATTAAGATGGCTGCAAAGGAAGCTTTAATATAGCGATTTCTCTTGGGAATATACCTCAATTGGTCCATTTGAACAACTTTGGATTTCGATTGGTAAAAATGGTTTATGTGACTTTTAGATTTACCCACTAATGTGCTTTATCTACTGAGGAGACTCTATATTTACCAAACCAATCTTTCTTCAACCCTCACACTCATTTAGATCTACATACATATTCGCCCATAAATTATATATTAGATTTACCATTACTGAATACTGTATATTACAGTTACATAGTACATACATACTTCGAATAACTGAATTTAAAAAATAAAAATCCAAATTGGCTGGCTGCCAATTTTTCAACATGGCCGCCAATGGCATCAGATTAATGCATTCTTTGCTCAGAAACGTGCAAATGGTGATACAAACTCATGCATGCATGATCTCCTAAGGTTAGTTTTTTTTAGAAATAACTTTGGCCATCCAATAATCCAATACGGCGTCTACATTTTCAAGATGGCTGCGAATGAAGCTTGAATATAACGTTATTTCTGGAAAATACACCTCAATTGGTCCATTTGATCAACTTTGGATTTCGATTGGTAAAAATGGTTTATGCGCCTTTTGTATTTACCCACTAATGATAAAATGATGCTTTATTTACTTAGGAGATTCTATTTTTACAAGACCAATCCTTCAGCCCACACACTCAACTAGATCTACATACATATTCGCCCATAAATCACATATTATATTCACCATTACCGAACACTATACAGTTATGGACTTTTTACAAGTTGATTAGGCTGTGATATTGACCCAAAGAAAACACCTCGGTCAATATTTTTTCTTTGGGTCAATATCAACAGCATAATCACCTTGTAAAACGTCCATAACTGTTTTATTATATCAGAAAATTAAGAAAAACACATTATCAAATGTCATTCCTTCAAATTCTTCCGGATAACCTTTCTCTGTCAGATATTGTCGGAAAAAATCTTATGGACGCTTGTGTAGCCTTCCGGGTGTTGACGAATCTTTCTCACTCAAAAATGTGTTTTTACAGGAGCAAAACGCGTTTTAGAGTTCGTCTGGGCTATCGCTTTGTGGACTCCGTGTTTATTGCTCTCGTCTACAGAAATCGGATGTATATTCCTCGGCAGCTGATATTGACTCGTTTTGCTTTAAAACGGGTCAATATGCTTTGATATGTAATAGCCACATGACCACGAATGAACCAATCACAGGATGTTTATTTATAACTTACATAAGAATGTATATTACAGGTCCATACATACATGTACATACTATGAAAGAACTAAAATTAAAAAAAAAGATATATGAGAAATCAGACGGTTTCAAAGCGTATACCTCTTAAATATAACAAAAATGGTATAGTTGAACAGAGTAGTGTGTGGTTTGGGTAGAATCGAAGTGTTTTTTGATCAAATTGATTTCCTACTAACGGAAGATAATGTTACAGGTATAGTCATAATATTGATACAGTTTTTCAAACATTTTTCAAACTCCGATATTATCATTATAATTATTACCATAATTATTATTAGTGTTTCAAACTTGAATCAAAGTGCCAGTAATATTTGAAACTATATAAAATAATGTTATTTATACTATATATAACTTATTCGTCATAATTTGTAGAAGGGACAATCCAAAACCTTTTTGAGGAGAAAAAAATGGTTCTTTACACCCCAAAACATATTATTCCATACGAAAATCAAGAAAATTGAACAACCCGGTCAAAGTTTTTGGAATAAATCAACGTCCAGTGTCACTGGCGGCGGCTAGCTATATTGGAATATGGCGGCCATATTTGTTTTTGAAGTGGCTAACGTTTTTTCCATAAAATGTAACCCCAGGGGGTATCGCATGCAAAACTTGGTGCGTGCTTGTATCACAATTTGAACGATTCTTGATTAATCTGTCGGACTATATAATGCCGATTTAAATTTATACATATGCTTTACTTAATGGCCTTCACAGAATGTTATGTACACAGTTGTATCTGTTATCTGTAGTTCATTGATGGCAACGCTGAAACTTTTAATACATTGCGCGTGTTTAGACCGCACATGTTTCATGCATGACTTCTGGGTCAACGGTCTGTGTCAAGATCAAAACGTCAAATTACTGATTTGTATGGAAAGTCGAAATGTTTCGCACCAAATGTACCCCCTTTCTACAATTTGTATCTAATGGCCGGTAAAGCTCATGCATATACTTTATCCACTGCAATCAACGGAGCATGAAAGTTTTGTACTTTCGTAAAAGCAACGCGTTAAAATTACAAGTGTTGCCTTTATTCATGTCTTGCCTAAGTTCAAATACAACTTCTTGATTGATTCATATGTAATTTGGTTCAGATATATTGTTGTCACTCTAAACAACATAGGTTGAACAAAAAAAAAAAGATATGGTCAAAAGCTCACAAAACCGATAATATGGGGTGCCTATTGGACCATCAGCACATAGGCTACCGGCATGTTGAAAGTTTAACGTCATAATGAAAGTTTGTTGCTTCATAGCGGATCTTCACATTTACATTTTTTAACAATAAATTTAATGAATTTATTTATACCGCCCGAGGAAATTGAACATATACAAAACAAAACATCCACACCATCCTCTACACACTCCGCGCTCCGAAGAAAAACACTGCTATTTTGTCGATAGCTTTCTCAGGTTCAAGGCATGTTGGTCTGACTTGTTAGATTTCTAATATCTATTTGATGAACGATTTTCCCTGAACGACGGCGGGTCAGTTAAACTCTGGTTGTTATAACGCTTAGAATCACGCTCTAGGGTTGTCCTTTACCACAAAGCTGTCTAGCACTAGTTTTCACTTTTCACTTATTGCCAGAGATCGCGTGACAAACTCCCTTTCACTCTTTGGTCCACTCATTGCACCGTTATAGATTACCTGATTTTGTTCTTCATGCTACATCGGTCTTACATTTAAACACAGTATCCGGAAAACAGATTTACGACACAGCTATTAAATTTTCTAAGATGAACAAAGTTAGTATGCAGTTGATTGGCCGAAGGTCGAGATACACTTGGTCACACTTTAACCCTAGTTTAAACGTAAAGCTGTTAAAACTGGCCACGCCTCCGGTCATTTATATGGTACATGTTCGGTACAGATTTTGCCTGTAGTTCAATGTTAATAATATTTAAGACAGATAACGGATGGAACTGCCATAAGTGACAAAAGAACAACTTTGATCGATTGATTGATTGGTACAATAAGACCTCCTTAAGGATAACATCCTTTCAACGCAACACATGCGTGGTTCAGAGTCTTTAATATTATTAAAGTTCGGAATACTTTTTTTAATTCGGGTTAGTCCATCGTTTTTAAAAATGTTCATACGGTTTGTATGCTTATTTAATGTAATTTATTTAAAAAAAACAACAACAACACAAATTTTGGTATTCCCGATTCAAACTGGGTCCCTCTATAGGGCAACAAGAAAATGTTGCAAATTTAAATAACTAAACAAGTACAATCGTACTAAGGGCCCGGAATCCCCTGTTATTACATCGCAAGTGACCCATCTCCAGTGACCCATCTCAAGGGACCCCCCCCCCCTCCCCCACGAGCTTACCCCCCCTCCCACCTTTTACACCCCAACTTACCTGCCCCCAACTTACCCTATCAACGTATCTCTGTTCACCCCACCCATCCATACCCATCAACACTTTCAAGCTACACAAATAGGAACGTTGACTCAATGTCTATGCTTATACTGGAACAGTTGGAATGTTGACTCCGTTTGAAGAAATCCTATGCGTCCTTTGCTATGGTTATACTAAAACAGCCGGAATGTTGACTCCGTTTATTAAAAACGTCTATTTTTATACAATTTATTCAAAATCGAACACCGTCAATCGATGCGTAACATTGCAGTGAATAATCAATTCTAGTTTCAAGGTAATCGGATAAGAAATCAAAAAGACTTGGCATTTTATCAAATAGCGTCACATCAAGAAGAAGAAGAACAACAACAACAACTAGAACTGTTCTGAGACAGAACGAATAGACCCCCCACTTTGCATTCAGTGTGTTTGGATTGAATACATTGCTACATGCACTTGTTAAATCTCATGCCCAGTTAACAATGATGCCTTCATGGGATAGCAGCATATACACTGTTTGGAACAATAAAGTGACATAAAGAGCAAACTTTGTCCGTCTGTCCGTCCGTGCCTGTCGAGGTGCCCTTCGTTTAACATGAAATGAAATTGAATACAACACAATATAGGCTAGCCAGGCTAAATATACTCTTTCTTAAATATTCAAAATGACAATAATTTATATTAAAATATTAATTTGATTTGCAATTTTATGGTGAACAATTCAGAAGAAGGCTGGAAAATAGAAGAAGAAGGCTGGACAAAAATACCTGTAAAAAATCACATTTATTCTCAAAAGTATTAGTCTGATGTTTTAAGGTGCACAATTGCGCACCCCAATTAATGTGTATACAAAATTTCAACTCAATCGGTCAGAAATTGTTGCAGAAGTAGGCCGGATAACTTCTGACCTGTAAAAACATAACAAATGACAATTATTCTCAAAATGTTAGTCCGATAAATAGGAAATATTATGGTGCACAACCTCATATCATATATTTCAACTCAATCGGTCAAAATTGTAGAAGAAGTAGGCAAGACAAAAATGCCTGTAAAAACCCCCATAAAAAAATGACAATTATTCTGAAAATTTAAGTCCGATTAATTTATTAATAATATTATGGTGTACAACTTTATATCACAATAAATGTGTTTACAAAATTTCGACTTAATCGGTCAAAAGTTGTAGAAGGAGTAGGCCGGGCAAAATTGTGTGTACAGACGGAGAGACAGACAGACAGACGGACGGACAGACCACGCGTTTGCAGTATACCCTCCCCCTTTAAACTTCGTCATATAACAGGATGAGTAAGTGTTAGGATCCCGTTCCGGGCCCCAACAAGCTGCATAGTGTCGTTACAATATGTTTTATCTCTATTAAATAGTATATATTCATTGACATTTGACAGGGAAGCTCATCTTACCACAGTGTCTTGAAAATATGCCCGATAATTGTTAGACGAATCCAAATCCGTATATTTGATTAAGGTCAATTGATTCCCTAGAATACTTCTTTTACATCACGTTGATAAGAAAAAGGGTGGTTGACTTTTGTGGACATAGGCTTTAGTCATTATTTATCTGATTTAACGTCTTATTTAAGAGACTGATGCCTTTAATTTGTCTGAGTTTTTTTTTTGCCCGCCTCAAACCACCGATTCCAGTTCCCAATATTTGTGTTCTGAGAGGATTTTATCAATGTTACAAATTAGGTAGAATATCTATTGTGTATTGTATACAAATGTATTAAACAATCGTGAATTGGACGGATTAAATTGCAGATTTAAGTTTGATATTGCATGGATTCACAAATTAAAAGTTGTACTTTAACTCATCCCGTCAGCATGGTAGTTCGTCGCTGTTCCTGGTAGAACATTTTTGTGTATTAACGTTTGCAAAATTATTATCGTATCTCATAATCGTATACCATTATAATGTTCCATTGAACTTCTTACACTTCTCAGTTGTTTGTGTAGATAAACCTGCCCACGAGACATACCGAGACACGTGTTTCTTATACCCCCGCAAAGATATTTGTGGAGGTACCTTAACATAGTTGCTGTCCATTTGTCCGTCCGTCGTTCCGTCCGTCCGCCCGTCCGTCCGTCTCCACTCTACCTCCTGACAAATTCTGATCTCTATCTAAAAAAGTACTCAATGTATCGAGCTGAAATGTATTTTATTTAACAGCTGGCATATTGGGACTGTGCACTGTCATGGTGCTATTCATGTAACATTCTTTGTCTGTCCGTCCATCTGTCCGTCATTGGCTTTCACTCTTCCTCCTGTCATATTCCGAGCTCTATCTAAAAAACTACTAAATTTATCGCACTGAATTTAATTTTATTTAACACCTGACATATTGGGACTGTGCACTCTTATGGTGTTATTTTCATATAACATTCTTGGAAGTTTGTCTGTCCGCCCATCTGTCCGTCATTTGTGTTTACTCTATACCTCCTTCCATATAGGCCTACGGAGCTCTATCTAAAAAAATACTCAATATATCAAACTCAGACTTGTTTTATTCAACAGCTGACATATTAGGACTTTGCACTGTCATGGTGTTATTTATGTAACATTCTTGGAAGTTTGCATGTACGTCCATTTGTCCGTCATTTGCCTTCACTCCCACCTCCTCTCATATTCGGATTTTTATCTTAAAAAGTACTCAATGTATCGAGCTGAAATTGATTTTATCTAACAGCAGCTGGCAAATTGGGACTGTGCACTGCAATGTTGCTATTCAAACAAAATTCTTGGAAGTTTGTTTGTCCGTCCATTTATCCGTCATTTGCCTTCACTCCTGTCATAGTCCGTGCTTTATCGGAAAAACCACTCAATGTATCGAGTTCAAACTTGTTGTATTAAACAGCTGACAATTATAGGACTGTGCACGGTCATGGCGCTATTCATGTAACATTCTTTGAACTTTGTCTGTCCGTTCATCTGTCCGTCATTTGCCTTCACTCTAACTCCTGTCATATTCCGATCTCTATCTCAAAAAGATTTCAATGTATTGAGCTCAAACTTGTTTTATTTAACAGCTGACATGAATGGACTGTGCACTGTCATGATGCTTTGCATCATTATATTATTTCACAGCTGGCATATTGGGACTGTGTACTGTCATGGTGCTGTTCAAGTAACATCCTTTGTTTGTCTGTCTGTCCATCTGTCCGTCATTTGCCTTCACTCTACCTCCTGTCATATTATGAGCTCTATGTAAAAAACTACTCAATGTATTGAGCTCAAACTTGTTTTATTTAACAGCTGACATAAAGGGACTGTGGACTGTGATGATACTTTTCGTGAAAAGTTCTTGGAAGTTTGTCTGTCCATCCGTTCTTTGCCTCCACTCTACCTCTTGTCATATTCCGATGTCTATCTAAAAAAAATACTCAATGTATCGAGCTGAAAATTATTTAATTTAGCGCTGACATATTGGGACCGTGCACTGCCATGATGCTATTCGTGTTACATAATTGGTAAATTGTCTGTCCTTCCTTTGTTTTCACTTTACTTTATCTCATATTCCGAGCTCTATATACATGGTATAATATTTGTTAAACAACGTCCAGCTTTGCTCACTGTTGCGCTTGTTTTATTTATACTTGGGCACAGCAAACGACACCGATAACTTACTAAAGTGAAATAACATTTTCAATCTCAACCGTCCTTTCAGATGCAGGTATGTTATTGTATTGTATTGTAAATGAACCGTCCTTTCAGATGCAGGTATGTTATCGATTGTATTGTAAATGAATTATCGGTTAAGACAACCTTACGCAAATCTCTCGTGGCATTTGTTCTTCAGCCTTATCTTTACATTGTTTTAATTTGTATGCAAAAGATCGAAATCCGGAAACCGCCATCAGTTTCACTTTCTACTCAATTAAAAAACACACATTCTATTGCTTTATCTGTGTATTTCACACAGCACCTGAGGGGTTATACCGTAATGTGCAAACAAAAACCTATCCTTTTCTTAATTTACTTTCGATAAAAAAAACCAATGAATATAAATGAATTGAGCTCTTCTTATGTTCAATATGTTATGATTAAGAATGTAATAACACGCTATCCCGGAGTCCTATTGTGGAAACACAGCGTGTTTCAATCGCTTTGTGGACATATTTGTTCATTTTCATAAATACTATAGTATTGTTAAATAGGTAAGATCCTTGTTTTATTCCTTCTTCACAAAACACTATCAGATATAATACAAAAGAAATGAGACGTACCTACGATACATTCCGCGATTCAATATTTTTGCATTAAAGTTGAAGTGTTGGAGACTAAACCCCTGTGGCTCCTGTCTGTATTTTATCTATGGTTCAAGGTAAAATACAACAGATACCTCTCACTATTAATATACCAAAATATATCTCCGATAGACAGGAAATTTGGATAGATAAATAACATGACAAGCGTTTGTGACACCGAAATCTTCATTGCAACCAAAACAAAAGGAAAAGCAAATAAAAAGGAAACAATAATAGCGAAAAAGAGATCAGAGTTGTTGTTTTCATTGAATTAAAGATATCAAGGCAGGTAAATGTGTTTACCTGGCCTCTTTGATTATTAATGATAGCAGCGTTAATCCTTCCTGGGGTTTCTTAACATGACGAGCACTAGAGCATCGAGAAAATCTGGCTAACCGTCCGAGGTTTTAAAAAGTGCATAAAGATTTAAGCCAAGCGTGTGTCGCATTTATATCGAGTGAGAACTAGCTGTCTTCAGTTTCAGTGGATTAGGAGGTACCGATCAACTAGTCAGCCGAAGCTTTGGATGTGACATCAACGCTCCTGCATGTGCTTTGGCGGTGTCGATCGGCAACTAGTGGGCGCTCAGTTTCAGATTATCGCGCGTGTTCTTCTAATGCTAGGTTCCCACTAACACGATTCGCATCACGATTGAAAACGTGGTCTTAATCGTGGAGTAATCGTGATGATCCTATCAAATCTTGAGGTCAGTCGTAGCAATCTACGATCAACACGATTTATTGTCAATCGTGATCATTGCATCAGATCGTATTAGATCGTAACAAAGCGCGACACATCGCATCGAATCGAGCTTTCAAATCGTGGTGATTGCGATCATCCTTAACTCCAGTCGTCATCATTCGCTCTGTAGAAGTTCAAGAAACAATGAAATCCATGGTCAGTCGGCCTGTTTATATATCAGTCGGGGTCCAATCGTAACTCAAATCGGATTACTCTCGATCCTCATGGTGACCACACTCGTATCCTTTCGCAACATGGCGCATCGGTTCGTTATGTACGTATCGGAAGGTATTTGCACGTACCCGATCGCCTCAAATCGGGGACTCCGATCATGATGATCTTGTCACATCGAGACCCAATCGTGGATTCAATCGTGACAGATCGTGTCGCCTGAAATTGACTAATCGTGACCATATTGCATTCATGCGCACCAAATCGTATCAGAACGTATCGACTCGCACCATGTCGTATCCAAACCTGACATTTCAGAGAAGTTCCACGATCAGCTACGAATGACAAATCGCCGTGTTCGTAACGTATCGCACGACAGTGGTAACCTTGCACTACTATTTTTCAGTTGGCACTGATCGTGACTAGTTCCGCTTGGTCGCAAGCCATATATTATCATCATCCGAACACATGGTATCTCTAGACGTATACACGTATAGAGACACCATGCGATAAAACGCTGTACTTCTTTGTTCTGGCCGTTTGATTGCCCAATCAGAGACGCCCTCTCGGTCACGTGCGGAGTATCGCTTGTCGGCCTTTTGATTGGTGTCCCGGGACATAGGCCTACTCTCAACTTTGTGCTGGGTATCATTATGACTGTCGACAGAAAACAAACGCTTGGTCTTGTGGAAGTTGATTTCGACTCCTGTTTTCTGTCATAACTTCTCAACTCGAGCCGTAGGCCTACAGATGAAATGGCTTATTTAATGGTCAGTGAACTTAGATGCGTTAGACCTAACCAGCGACTCTCTGTCACACAGCAGTGGCGTGTATTTGCTTTGATACAAAAGTTCAAC
>JAVFBY010203329.1:0-10989 GCA_034781015.1 Tonicella lineata | reverse complement strand
TTGGTTCCCAATGTCACACGCTTAAATGTCTTTCAAAATAAACATTAAAAATAATAAGTTGAGGTTTAAAAAGGCTGAACTTGTCCTTTAAATCAAGAATATATAAATGAAACAGATCATTGGCGGGAATAAATTTAGAATGACTTGTTCTATCCCTACTAAACATGTTGTTTAACATCAGATAGTGAAAATAATGTAAATGTAGCTATTAAAGCATAAATATACCACTTTTAATAGCTGTAGCGGGTGGTTGACGGGAGCTTCCTGATGCTATAGTGATATCAAAGCAGATTTTTTGTGATGTCCTGTTTATGTCCTGTCTTGTCTTTGGTGTTGCTGGGGATGTCAAGGGTGGTTTCATCGACCCATTTGACTCTCACCCAGTCATACAGGCGAATTACCCCTTAGCATGGCAGAACACTAACCAATCAATAAATAAGTGGCAAGCAAAACTTTGGACAAGATTATGATAAAAATTGAGTACAAACAGATGTAATAAATACCAAGGCCAGTAAAAAATAAATAATATTAAACAAATTAATAATAAGAAAGTTACTTTTTCTGTTTCAGAAATTGACTGTCTCTACACAGGTTCACAGAAAGTATTAAGTGTTCCACCAGGTGTAAGCCCTATATCATACAGTAATAGAGCCAGGTAATATTTTTTGTAGGAATCCTTTCCTGAGTGTTTAAAACCTCTGACATTGACAACTGCACTTCAAAGAAAATTGCAGGTGGTTGGGTGGGAGCTTCCTGATGCTCTTGGAGTTAAGGGGCATCAAAAGCAGATTTTTGTTATGGTACCGGTATAAGTTTTTCCCCCCTTTTTTCCCTCTCTGACCTCTCATGTTGTCAGTGACGTGAACGGTGCTTTCTTCCACCCATGGGGCTGGCTTGCCGTCATATAGGTGAAATACCCCTGAGTACGGCATTAAACCCCAATCAATCAATCAAAGAAAATTAGTGGTGCTTGATTGGATTTTTTTTACCTGTGATGTCAATGGTGTTTTTTCTTTACTCATTGGAGGTGAAATACCCCTGAGCATGGCCTATAACCCCAATCAAGCAATCAATCAATCAATCTTCATCCATTGGGCAGTTATATCGTCACAGTGAATAAATGCAAGCACACAGACGGCATAAAGAAAAATACATATGCATGTTTGATGATAATTTTACGTTTAATATATACCTTTTTTATATAGAGAAAAGATTTTGAACCGAAAAACCAAACCGTCTTCCTATTATCTTGATGCCATGGAGTTGGCTAATTACTGGGGCTGTGATGGAGAACCAAGAAGGTAGGCATCTAGAATTTGCCAGACTTGGGGTGGCATGGCTGCTGCATGTAGGGAAAGGGGTTAGGTAGTGATAGAAATATAGGGATGGATTGGGTGTTGGAAGGAACTCTGATGTCCCACAAGTCTAACACCTCACTAGTCCAACACCCTGCTAGTCCAAAACCCCACTAATCTGCCACTGAATTGGGTCATAAAACCTGATTCAGTGGTCAAATTATCTCCCTTGGTAATATCCATGATGCCCTGTAGGTTAATAGGAAAACACATCATCATGTGGTGAAAATTACAAGTAATTTACCACTGAAGTCAAAGTGTTTTCTTTCTGGCACTGCAGCTATATATTAAAGTGATCTGGCCTTACATAGCCATATAAGTGACTCAAAGCCCCACTAAATGCTAAACGAGGTGGAAGCTTAAATAATCACTAAAATGACATTTCGTTACCAAAAACATACAATGCAACGTTTCCAGCTGTTGTAATTAGTCAATAAAGCACTCTAGACGACCAAAGACATTTATATCTAACGTTAGCTCAAACTAGTAGAGCCCAGTTGTTGCACGCATATCATGTTGTGGCGCGTCTTTATTTACAGACGTATCTAAGTAAATACAATCTTTTACAGTAATTTTAAGGAAAAATAGGACATCAAAACTTTCAGTTTATGGTAAAAATGGAAAGTTCAAAACTTTTTCTACCTGTGAAAAATAAAGAAACTCGCTGATTTGCCTTTTATAAATAATTTAACGGTTAGTGTAGTTTTAACCTAACATGTCCATTATATACATGTCAGGACCTAACCTTATATAGCCGTATACATGTAAGTGACCTGACCTTACATGTATATAGCCATATAAATGACCTACATTGTAACTTTGTATAGCCATATATTAAATTCACCTGACCTAACCTTAAATACTACATAGAAACAATATTAAAACAAAACTTTTTTAAAAAACCTAATGACGATTGTATATTTGGTTTATTTTCTATAAGGTACCACCATACAGCCCCGATCAGTGCTGTGTTCGCTCTTAGAGAAGGCTTAGCTATAGTTGCAGAAAAGGTAGGTCAATTCCTAAATAATTGTGGTGGTGGTAGTCGTGGAGCTTTTTGATGTCCTTGTCATGTGGGAGCTAATGTGAATCAGGAAATTGATTTGTTGCAGTGTCCTGTCTCATCTTTTATGTTGCTAGTGATGTCAAGGGTGGTTTTCTCCACCCACTGGGCTAGCTAGCACTCTGTCATATAGGTAAATACACCTGTGCACCGCATTATTCTCCAATCAAACAAACAGACTTAAATACATGTACATGTAGTTGAATTAAATTAGCACAGTTTAATACACATACACTTCATATTCAAGACATGTACAGCCAATACGATTTTCTTGTCTCCTTTGTGTCGTTATTTGATGTCAGGAGACACCTGTTTCTATCGGACCAGTACCGTACCTCAGTCGTTAACACGTCTCGTTGCTTATCTTCCTTCGATGTACCGCAGGAGTTCAGGTCACCCAGTGGACTTGCTTTATATACTTTATAGGAGTTTCCTGTGTTTTTTTTATCTGGTTTCCTCTTGGTTTTCCACCATATTAAGTAGTATCGAGTAAGAAGTGGAGAATCCGTCTTCATGTAAGCGAAATACCCTTAAATTATTACAAACAAACATATACGTTTTCTTGACAATAATCCACATTTTGTTTTTACTTAAAATCAATGCAACATATGAAGTTGTGGTCTCCTTTGTGTGCTTATTTCCTGGCAGTAGGCTATAACCCTCATTCTATCAGCCTTTGTTCGTTTGTTTGATTGGGGTTTAACACCTTGCTCATGGGGGTATTTCACCTACATGTATATGTCAGAGTGCCAGCCCAATGGGTAGAGGGAGCTACCCTTGACACCACTGGAAACATAAAAAACTAGACAAGACAAGGACAGGAAAAACAAAACAACCTTTACTTTCTGATGCTCTTTAGCTCACAGAGCAGCAGGGCATCAGTAGCTCGATCTTGCAAGAAGCACCCGCCCTGGGTTTGAAATAGGGGGAAATATTTTGGCTAGTTACCGGTATTTAAAAAAACTGTCTGTGAATTTGAGCAGTTATTTTCATTTAACATTGAAAGCTCACCAAATGTTGAACAGTTATTGTCACAATTTGATAGGTTAACACACTGATCATCGTTCTTTATTTCTATCCCTGCAGACTGGCATCACCATTACATTGTACATGAGTGAAATAACCTGCAGTGTGTAACAACTTTCCATTCTTTAAAAATTAAAGATCCAAAGGAATGGGACAAACTTCCACTTCCAGTATAATTTCGTTTCAATATCCTTGTTTAAAAAAAATGTTGACCTCACACCTTTTCGAAATTTAAATGTCTAACATTTCAAACTTAGGCTACTTATAGGATTAATGTATATATGTGCCAGTCAAAACAAATCTTTTCATTTCTCTATCACTTTCTCTTTTTGTGTTTGTAAACTGATGATGTCATTTCTTTCACAATATACATATTAAACATAAAAAAGATTATACAATACAGCACTTTCTAGTTATGACGTTACGACATCAGAATGATGTTCCATTGTTGTCAATTTTACGGCAAAAGGGGGGCAAACTGCCGATACTTATAGTTGTATAGAAAATATAGTTGTAAAATGCTAACTTTTGCCAAAAATAATATTTCTGCCAATAGATAAACACGTTTCATCCGACTTCATTATCATTTATTCCATAAGCGGCAATATAATATATGCTGCACATGTTAAATATCGCGAATTTGCCCCCCTTTGTCAAAAATGGACGATGTCATTTGCAAAGCGGCGTTACTCTGTATCGTAGCTCCATAACTCGAAAGCCCCGTATTAAGCCAGATAATTTATCTGGTGAAATTGTCATGGTTATCCTATTGGCTTCATTCAGTGATTGATTGATTGCTTGGTATTTAACACTATGTTCAGAAGTATAAACATACATTGGCTTCCTGATGCCGCTTTATACCAACAACCTGCTCCATACAAAACAAACTAAGCTCTATATGAACATTATACATAACATTCTAAATATTGTTTTTTTTACCTCCAGGGTCTGGAGAGCATGTGGGCAAAGCAATTAGAAGTAACCAAGGTATTATATGAAGGGCTGGAAAAACTTGGACTGAAGCTTCTTGTTAATGATCCGGTAAGATTCATTTATTATTGTACCATATTTAATGGAAATATAGAAATGTTGGCAAAATAGATAATTTTATCACGTATAACAAGCCCATTCAATATTGCCATAAGCATTTAAACCCTCTTTCTCAAGATTAGCTGCATGTTTTATTTTGTCCCCGCTGGAACTGTTTTTTTTACATTTAAAAAAGAAAAAGAAAAAAAGCATCAGCTGCATTCCAAACAAACAAAGTCACAGGGTGTTCTATGCCAGTTTATTTTCTCTCACTTATTGGTCTGGCGTAATGTCATATTGAAGGGAAAATGAATGTATTAAAACTTAGCCTACAGTAAATGTTACATAAAACTTCAAACAATCCATTCATGAATAGATATTGTTTGAGGATACAGATTGGAAAAAGAAAAAAAGTATGAGTAAAAAAGCCCACCTGCATGCTACAATACATGTACTAAAGTAAAAGAAATTTAAAAAAAAAACGCACACCCACTTCCTTTTTAAAAAAAAAATCCGTTGAGAAACAAATATTAACTTTGATTGGCCTAAATGATAACATTCTGAGACGTTATTAAAAGACATCAGTTCCAAAAGCCTGTAGACGAACATCGTGAAAGCGCCATTTTGAAATGAAAGTGAGCTGATCATTTCTTTTGACGTAACTGATGACGTTTCTATTAATGCGGCATAAATGTTAGTATCCCAAGTGATGCACCAAAGTTGATGTCACAGTGTGAGGACGTCCTTATTTAGAATGTGAAGAGCAGATCGGCTCAGTTTGACAACAAAATATTGCAGCGCCACTCTATTCGTGATATTGGTCAATTGAGTCATATCATTATATAAACAACTGCTGCAACTATTAAATTATCTCTCTTGCCAACATTTAAAGATGTGCATTGGTTTAAATTTAAAACATTGTCTTGACTTTTATGCTTATTACACAAGTAATTTGGTGGGTGCAGACTAATTCCAGGTTCCCATACCATTGCAGATTCCATGTCTCTTGATATAGAGGATTTACTGATGTAGGTGGCTATACTTTGTGATTTGTGATCAATTTAAGCTTACCAATGCTTACTTAAAGTAACCTTAAATCGGAAAACTTTTGATTAAAGTTATATGCATACAACTACAATTTCTATCGATCAACGGGAAGGTCATTTGATTAAAAATGTACGATGTTCGGTAAATTTAGTTACCGTAAATTATGAGGTCCTCTTCAGGCGAATTATAAGGGTATGAATACGCTCTGCCTACATGATGACACTGTACGACAATAGGGCAATGCAATTATTTAAAGCTTGATTTTTACTGTAATTTGCTAAGATTGACATTCTGTTTATTATATTTAAACAAACTATTCACATTTTAACAGTTTTTTCAAGAAGGCTTTTCTGTAAAAAGGGGATTCCCTGTCTGCAAATTAAAGTAGTGTATGGAATTGAAAGCTTCAGGTGGCACCTACAATGTATTAATCCTAAAGTTCAGTGCGCATTGAAAAACTTGATAGAAGTTGAATAGTAGGCCTACATGTTTCTCTATTGGTACCAACAGTCCAGAGTAGCAACCCTTTTGTGGCATAGACTGATATGTTGCCACAAAATTTACTTCAGTCAGAAATGATTAATTAGGCCTATACTTATAACTAATGGTGATTCTTTTTGTCTTGTAGTCAATAAGGCTGCCAACTGTAACTGGTATTGTTATACCAGATGATGTTAACGGGAAGGTTGTCTCGGATTATGCAATGAAAGAGTAAGTACAAACGCTGTTTGCCTTTAAAAATAGTATATCTGAAAAGTTTTAATGTTAAGCTTGTTTTATTTCTGTACAATATTCTAACCCCAGAGCCACCCAGTGCTTGCATGCTTTTAATCATAAACTAATTTGTGCAATTATAAAATTACATGAGTTATACTTTTTTACTTATTTTTACCAAGAAGCAGAAATAAGAAGCTTTTCGTTAATTCCTCCCCCCACTTTCTAGGCTAAGTAGAAGTTTAGAAGTAACCATGTAAAAGTGTTAAATTTAAATATTCTTCCACAAAATTAAAATGAAGGGATGGTATTAAACTTAGTATAAAGGCTGTCAGTTTGATCAGCAAAATTCGGCTATTATTTTCCCAAATGATTGATTATAATTCAGCTCTACAAGTTACATGTACCTTAGCAATGTTCTTCAGCCACCATTATTTAACTGTTGCCGAAACTTAATACAGCTGGAGTTTTTTTTAATCGATTGATGAGAACTGACACTCTAACAATACCGGATATATACTTCAGATTGCATGCCTTATTTTCTTCGAATTAAAATTTTAGCACGATTCTTTTGGCTCGTGCAAACTAAGAACACATTTTTTAATTTCTACAGTATTGTTTTAATTCATGTCTCTTTCACAAAGGCACTTATAGGTCAAAGAAGCCATAACTTAACTAAAATGCTGAATTTATATGTACTTGTTCTTGTTTTTCAGATACCGTGTTGAGATTGCTGGAGGTTTGGGGGACTTGGCTGGTAAAATATGGCGTATTGGACTAATGGGATATAACTGTACAGACGATAATGCTCGGCTGGCTTTGAGAGCGCTTGAGGCCGGGTTAAAACATGCTCGTTCACAGGTCAGATATTAAACTGAGCATTATATTTTTAAATAAATTTAAGAACAACGAAGGCTAAAATTGTCTTTATTCTCATGGCCACATTTCAATTTCTAACTCAAGCATACAATGTTTGAAATAACATAGATACAGACTCCTGAAAAACTTGTGTTTAAAAAAAGTCACTTGAAAAAGCTGCATAATATTATGAGATTAATACCAAATCTTTAAGTTCAAAATTATTACAATTTATTTCTTGTTCTTTTCATTTCAGAAGTGAAATCCAGAGAAAGAAAACAATTTATAAACTTTGTTTGAAAAGTACTAAAGATGTGAGAAAAACTGTTGAAAGCCTTTCAAATACTGGGTCTTATCAATGCACTTTTTTGTTACTGCTTTTGTTTAGAATGACTGGTCATATTGACTGTAAAATACTTTTTATCCTCAAAAGTCCTATCCAGTAACTGGCACAAAAAGTTTTATTCTGGGTCCAAGTTTTCAAAATCTGTTTTACGGGTACATACACAATCTCCTTGATATACATGTAGATGTACATTGTATGTTCACAGGGCTTGTCAGAAATCCATTTCTTGCAAACAGAAATTCGAAAAATGTTACCAATATCAAATATTTTTGCTCTATTTCAATATTGAATATTGTCTCATTGAAAATCAGAAGTCTTTACATGCATTTTTGTCAGGGTGAACATTTGTTATTTGTTAAATTAAATATTTGAATTCAACCTGCAGGCCATTGATGTAACCACAGGGGTTCATAGAAGTCCAATTTTTACAAACTGAAAATTGAGTTTATTTTTCAGTTAAATTTAATATAAACATTTTTTACCACCCACATACGAAAAGTGAGTGAATGGTTTCAATGTTCACTAGAAACATTTCCCTAGGGCCTTTTTTAACATCCATTTTCAATCTAAACTTTTTTAATTTTCACCTGTTAAATTGTGTTCTTCACTGAATTTTACGAAACAAATACGTGTTTAAATTAACATGTTTAAATCCCTGACCTCCTATCAACTCTTAATGGGCACTGGTCTGCATGTACATGTATTTGTTCTGCATATTTTATGCAGCAGATTGTCAGTTATCAATATTGTTATGAAGAGCTGAGGCAGCACTTGATGGCTGACTGAATATTGTATATTTTATCATCATGCAAATCAAGCCACATCAATTAAGGATACTACATGTGTAATGCAATTGGCGATTTAAAATTGTCTCATATCACTTTTTTTCTTCTTATTTTTCAAAATATGGCAATAGCAAAATGAAAATGCATAAAAAAATAACAATAGATGGTTTTTGTAAATGCGCTATTGATGTCTTATTTTGTTACTTTAATAACAATTATTGTTACTATAATTTGTACAAAGAGCTTAGACAGCTATTTGCTTATGTCAGTTTTGCATTATCTTATATGTACATGTACATGTAATTTAATAGTCTAGTCAAGTCATCTTATCGTATTGTCATGAGTGTGGCTGGTATGACTATTGTAATAGTATTTGATTAGCTAAAACAACTACATGTACCGGTATTGTGATAGTATCGCGTTAATTAATTTATTACAGTCAACCAAATAAATGAATTATGGGGACAAATTCAACCAAAAATGTTTATAAAAATTTGCTTACAAATATGCATAATGCTAATTTTAAAGAATACTACCTACAGTACAGGGCAGAACTGTCTTTACGTTTGGGTTTTAGATGCCCTTAATCACTACTAAATATGTCCCAGGGCTATCTGATAGGCACGAACTGGCGCGACTAAGTTATATTCCGTTGCCCCTATTTTGATACTCAATGCTAGTGCATGTAAAAAATATTTAATCGCATCGGTTATATTTGTGATACAATACTCTACATATCACGGATATTTCATCTGTTAAAATTAATTAGGGATGCTGATTTATTTATCTTACAGTTCAAAATCATGATACAAATATAGGTAAATATTGACAACGCTTTACCTATTGATTTACTATTTAAACAAACATGTGAGCAACCTTAAAATAATTAAAGACACACTTTTTGTTTTGACATGCCTTAATTTTGGAACAGCGCGCCTCAATTCAGAAGAGTCGCGACTGTTTCGCCACTAGGTGCATTATTGGCGTGACTAGGCGCCGATTAGCGCGATTTTAATAAATTAGAGTGTAGCTCTGTTTTTGTTACAGGAGCCTTTTATGTAAAGGAAGTTCTGCTCTGTACTGCATTTAATGAAAGGATAATAAAATATAGATGATTTGATGTTCTCATCTTGTATTTTTATGGTTTCTAGGGAATTTTAACAAAATTACTAACTATTAAAACTATTGATAGTTGCAATAATTGTTGATTTATAAAGCTACTACATGTATTGCAATACCGGTAGTTGGTGATAGACTATTGTGATATATCGATGATATATTGTTACACCAAAGCTATCTTTATATACATGTATAATTAGCCTAATTGTCGGAATACATATCTTACATTATTTAGGTTTCATTTCTGGTGGGAGATGAATCTTTTTAAAAAAGTTTTAAAAAAAAAATGGACATAATATAACTGTCATAGAATGTTGTCAAGTAAAATACATTTGAAGCTATTTTTAATGTTAATGTTACGTATATTTAACCCGCTTCACGAAAGAAACTGCATGAAGAATCTTACTTTGTAAACTTTACAAGATAATCAGATATCTCCATTTTTAATTGTAGTGTGTTTTACTTTACTCATATTTAATACCTACAATCTGTATAATTTGTGGGATTTTAATGTTTTATAATTTACATGTACATTGTTAATCAGTTTCCTAAATTGATAATAAAAAACGTTTATATACTGTAATACATACAATCTGTATAATTTGTGGGACTATGAAATTTAATAATTTACATGTTCATTTTGAATATCTCATAAACTAATATTAATAAACTTTTACTAAATATATGCAAGCTCGTTAGGTTTTAAACGACTGGGCGAATCTCAGAGCGTACATAAAGTACATGAAGATGTGGAGGGGTGACAAGAGGATGGTCAAGACACCCTGAAAAATCATCCTACTGGTTACCTTGGCAATATCAGGGGTAGTTCAAGAAACCGCGCTCACCAACTTTCAAACAGCGAGTCTTGGTGAATACGAGTTCAAAAAACGTTATCTATCTGTGCATTGGGTTTTCATTTCAGAACTTTATAGCTAATTAGTGGCAATAAAATAGAAATGTAATTTTTGAAGACTTAGCATACACAATCTATTATGATCATCATATTTTGAGAGCCATATCAGGGGTTGAACCTGTGAATTCTCGTTGATCAGTGGTCAGTCCACATGAGCTGCGAGGTAAAGGGGAATTTCCTCCGGACCAACAGCCATCCCATTCAAAACTTATTCTCTATATCGTGGATTATGTTAGGTATGATACAAAATGTCAATGTACAGGTCATCTTTTTCAAGATCATTACAGCAGTGTCGGAATTAGTTTTTTGCTTAACGGTAAATACAAATATCTCCTTCAAATAAATGGCCTGGGGCTGATCTCACTAAGTAGTTTTTGAGTGATTGATGTTTAATGCTGCACTCTTAGACATTTCACCTGTATGACGGACAGTGTGCCAGTATCAATATCTGACCACTGGAGCATTTATGTTGTAACCTAATATATGTAGACGCCACCCAAAGATGCTCTAGATCATACATCAGAGGTACATGTACCACATAAAATTTTGGCCGGCCTTCTTCTTCTTCCGTTTGTATTCTATGTTAAGTGAAAACTTGTGGGCATGTTACACATCGGGTGAAGTTGTGCAAGAGGTAATTATGATGCTTCATTGATAATTTTTTCCCAGAGTTATTGCCCTTTAACAAGCCTATAGTGTTGTTACATAGGGCCGATTTTGTCCCGCCTTATTCT
>JAVFBY010203328.1:0-17851 GCA_034781015.1 Tonicella lineata | reverse complement strand
ATCATGTTTAAACAGAAATCGACAAGGTCCTGAAACTTTGGCAATGTATATGCAGTCTCAAAACAATGAGTGTAACCTAACTTGAAAATACTGATCCATTTACATGTACATGTTTATAGTGGTTCTTCTTTACATTGTTACTCTTCTGTCAATGTGAGTATATGAATTGATGTCCAAGATATTTTTGTTTTCTCTATCTTGATGTTTGGCGAACCAGTCTCAAAGCATTTTGAACAATCAAATTGAATCAACTTTCTACAAATGTGAATCATTATTCACAAACATCTTTTTCTGGGCTTAAAAATCACCCATTGGCATGATTGGCATGCCAGACACTTAGTTTGTAATTCTGTAGCCAGGTTCAGATGATGATTGTCTATGTTATTGGAAAGTAAGTCTACAAGCTTCTCTCAAATTATTGTTCACTTTTATTTATTTCTCTCTGTAAATCAAAGTTATTGGAAAGTAAGTCGACAAGCTTCTCTCAAATTATTGTTCACTTTTATTTCTTTCTCTCTGTAAATCAAAGTTGTATTTCAGCTGTGTGTCTGTGCTGCAAACCTGTGTACATGGTGTAGGGGTTTACTTAGATTCAATAACATTCATCTTCATCTACTTGTAGCAGTGGTTGTTCCTTGAAAGAAAAAAAATCAAGAGAAATATGATTTATTTAAGCATTTTTTAAAAATTGCACGCAGTGTGAGTAATACATAAAATTATTAAAGATTCAGTAACATCTTTTCTGCAAGACCTGCCACTAATTTCAAACCTACATGTAACAGTCGTTGTTATGTCATGTATGTGAATGGAAAAACAACCAAAACAAGAAGATAAAGTCATCTTTATCCTACGCCCATGTACTCCGCAGAAACATAAAAATAGCAAAAGGCACAACTGAAGTACCTGTTTGAATTAAATATAAGGTGTGGTGAAAAAATATACAACGTTTTTTTAGATATGCTCCGGAAACCAAAGTGTGACAGACAGAAAATCTGACAGACGCACAGACAGACATGTGGAGCACAATATACCTCTGACTTCTTTGTAGCAGGGGTATAAAAATATTGAACGGTTCTCTGCATAAGCTCCGAAAACCAAACGTATTGCACATATTGACATTTGATCTTTAAGATTGCAATGCAGCAATACGCAAATTAGATATGCGCTGTTGAAACGTAACAAGCACTGGTCAGTGAATCGGAGCCAATCCGAGCCATGTCTCCCGCCATCAGGTATTCACCTTTATTGGAAGTCTGGCTTCCTCCTACCATCACATCCCATTCCAATCTCATATGAAATCTTGACATGGAAAAGCCACATTACAAGTTGGAAGTCAAATTGTAAAAATGTTTCAAAGTTGTTGTGTTCACAACACATAAATGAGAATACATGTATCACATAAAAACTGTTTTATGGTGGCCATATTGTTGCCACAATATTGGTAGAATGCACTCCCATCTGTCGACTTGACCTGGAAAATCTACATTCTAAGTTTGAACTTAATTATTTTAAGTTAACTTATTCACAAGACATACGGTAGCCATTTTGATGCCATGAATTTGGCGGAATGCAATCTCATCCGAAGATTAACAAGAGAAAGTTACATACAAAGTTTGAACTTAATTGGTCAATTTCTTTTAATTGTAATGGGTCGATTTGTTTTAAAGTTATCACGTTCACAAGGCATAAATGAGACTATCCCAGAAAAACTGTAATGGCGGCCATTTTGTTGACACGAATTTCTAAACAGGAGGAAGCTACATACAAAGTTTGAATTTTATGTGACAATTTGTTTTCAAGTTATCGCATTCACAAGTTATAGACGAGAATATCCTATAAAAACTGTTATGGCGGCCATATTGTTGCCACGAATTTGGCAAAATGCAACCCAACCATAGTCAAAACAGGAGGAAGCTACATACAAAGTTTGAAGTTAATCGGACAATTTGTTTTCAAGTTATGGCGTTCACAATCTAGGCGGGACATTTGGTTGCTGAAAAAAATTTGAGCCCATAATTTATCACTTAAACATGTTAAATGACATTTCGTTACCAGTGTACATGTACACCTAAAATATATATTGCAACGTTTCTCGTTGTTGTAATTTGTCGCTGAACATTGTCCACCACTATAATCATCCATCGTCTTACCCAGTTATTGTAGACTGCAAGAAGAACAACACATACTACAGTGTATAACTGCCTGTTGTTCTAATAGCTGTCTATTTTATGGTGAATCTCTCACTTTTGATTTCAAAGAAAAATAGGAAATAAAAAATTTCAGTTTACAGGAAAAATGGAAAGTTCATAACTTTATCTATCTGGGAAAAATAAAGAAACTCACTGATTTTCCTGTCATAAATAGTTTTAGCCTTAGTGGGCCTTTAAGCATAAAACAAAAAAAAAGTCTGCAGCAGTGTTTGTTTGTTTGTTTGATTGGTGTTTAACGTCGTACTCAGGGGTATTTCACCTATATGACGACGGATTCTCCACTTCTTAGACAATCCTACTTGATATGGTGGAAAACCGTGAAGGAAACCATTGAAAAAACACCCCCGCTATAGCCGAAGTCACCTATGTGACTCTCTCAGTCTGTACCTAAGCAAGTCCACTGGGGGAATCGAACTTGTGCAATATCGAAGGAGGATCCGTAGTCACGCCAGTCAGACGCTCTTACCACCAAGCAACGGTGCGGGCCCCCTGCCTGCCTGCAGTGTGTGTAATACAGAGGATATTATACATTACAGTGAAGTGTGACTACCATTAATAATATTGCTCATTACATATTGATACAATAGATACCCCCGTGATAGGAGAAAGTGATACTAACAGATTGATAGATTGGGGTTTAACGTCATACTCAGGGGTATTTCACCAGACGGCATATATGTCAGCCCAATAGGTGGAGAAAACCATTGTTCACGTCACTAGCAACTTGAAAAAAGAAACAAAAAGAGGAAACAAAAAAAGCAAAATAACACCACAAAAAATCTACTTCCTGATGCGGCGTGATGCCCCTTAACTTCAAGGGCCAATGAACCATAAAAAATGCTAGCGATAGCGCATCAAAGTTTATAGTGAGTTTACTACCGTGGATTTGATACAACCGACCGTTGTGCTTGTTTACGCAGCTCGCTTGCATGTTAAAATAGACAAGTTTAATTGTCTACATAAGCCCTTTCTTTCACATGTTCACTGCAATTAATGGTAGGCAATAAACCTAAACAAATAATAGATGCAATTCATGAAGAAGGACCCCCACAAAATGGTTATGGTACATTTTTTAGAATGCAAATAGCATTGACATTAAAAAACTAATTGACAGTAAGTTTTAAGTACATTTGATTAAAACCTCCACGGGTATATAACAGGCTTGGTCTCAAAGACTGAACATGCTGAAAGAGACTCCATTTATGTAGGGATATGCATCAGATTGAAGTAAATTATGCGGTCGTCAATCCACGAATTACTGCAGTAGATTAACCAGCTTTTGTAATAGTCATGTTAATTTGAATGGATAGGTTAATGTTTATATTTGACTTGAGGCTCGCCGTTTGAGGGTTTCAAATACATTTCCGAGTCTCCGAGACTAGTCTTTTGCATGGCAACGAAAACTGAGCACTGAATAATGCTTCTTATAATTTTTTTTTAGCGATTTCCATATTAAATTCTTTAGTTTCATTAATTTGTTTCAGTAAGAAAGTTACACATTGCGAATAGTTAATTTAATTTAAAGACACTTACGTTTTAAGTGAGTATAGATATGTATGGTTCATTTCACAGAGAATTTTGGAAGATTAGCGTTTTCGACGATAACCTTCGTGGCGTTTTCCTTACACAGTTATTTCCCTTGGACCGTAAATAATTTTTTTTTTAACGATGCCTACTAGAGTAGCTCCCCTTTAGTGGCGTTATACGAGGTCGACACGATTTGCAGTCTACTGCTTCTAGAGAAGTTCTTCTGTCCACACGATTTGCACGCTTCTCTACTCAGAAGATCTACTGGCTCTTCTGCGACAGACGTGGAAGAGACAGTAGAAAACATGGCCGCCGTAAATCATTTGTTAAGGAAGTGCATCCGGCACGATTTTTTTATTATTTGGTTCATTTTAAACGTTTAATGCTCCTATGAAAACAAATAAGGACACTAGATAACGTTTTAAATAAAATAAAGTGATTTCGTCTGATTTAAATAAGTTGTATTTGATATTTGACTTCATTTTAAGAGTATAATATTCTTGTGTCCACTCAATTTGCCGGCTCAGAAGACTCTACCAAAGAAAGTTATTTTTATTCTGGTAGACGCAAATCTGGTCGGCCTTAGGCTAATGCGTAGCCATTTCCCCAAATCCTGGAGGGGCGGATGGTTTTCGGCGATTTACTCATAAATAAATAGTGATTAGAACTTGGTCCATCTTTCCGCGCAAAAGTTGTTAAAAAAAGTTTTAATTCGACCAAATATACAAAGTAGTCAAAAAACGCCATTGAAGTATCAATATAAATCTATGTATCCATATAGGTTATAGCGAAACGCAACTAAAATACTTCGGTTGTCGTCAGTGTATTGAGAGTAGTCTCCCTTGTTCTTAGATTTTTCAAGATGGCGCGTATATATCTGAGTGTCGCTATCTAACGCGCTAGTTAGCTCAGGGGTGACAACTCTGTTGAGTATGGTGTTCATGCTAGCAAATGCGGTCACGCCGATCGATACTAACAAGCCAATCAGAGTTCGAGTTTCTTATACGGGACACTATGAAGATGCCAGCTTCTATGAACGGAGTCGGGACGAAAACCAAGGAGGATTACTTTTACAAAACCAAAATACCATGTCTATTAAATACCTATTGCCCTGATTATGTAAAGCTATTTGATAATAAATTACGACACGGGAGTCTACACGCATAAGCTGATTGCCGTTGCATAATTAATAATTATAAGCATAACTTTATTTTAACGAGGATAAAACACAATCAAATGTTATATTTGCTCTTCCCTGTGGCCCTCAACTATTATAAAACAACATGAAATAAACTCTTTATAAAGGCGACATTAAATTTGTAGGCACTTGATCGGCTTCTTGCCTTTTATGGGAAGTAGATAAATACATAGAACGGTAGATTTCTGATTCAGAGGCTTGTGTAATAGCCGCCTACTTTTGCTTTCTTATTCTATATTATCTACATCAATTCATTTTTGTATTTTAATCTGATTCTATTATGCCTATTCAATGGACTTCTGTGCACTAGTGTGAATATAGATGATGACACTTAAAAGTTCACTGGATTATATATTGAGCAGAAGTTTACTCTTCTAATGCTGTGTTATAGGTAATCAAGCATAGTGAGTTCTGTATCTTGTCAAAATCTATATATAAATAGTTGTTGACTTCTCGGGTTGTAACTCACCCATAACAACTCAAACTTAAAGTCCATTGAAAACTTGTCTCTGAGATATAAAGAGGCATAGGCGCCCAAAATAAAGTATTTTTTGCGTAGTTACAGGAAAAATACAGGAGTTATACTTGTTTTTCTTACGAAACAGAAGATAGAAGCTTTTCGTTAATTCCATCTCCAACTTTCTTGGCTAAGTAGAAGCTTAGATGTAACCAAAAGTATAATAAAATAAAAAAAACTATGCTGTCAGAATAAGGGGCGACAAATCCCATATACCATGGCCTTGATAAGACATTCGTACCTTAGCATTAAGCAGGCTTGTTAGTTTGATAGGCGAAATTCCGCTTTTATTCTCGCGAATGTCGTATCTATTCAAACCTTATCCGTTAGCGATGTTCCTCGGTAACTATTAACTGTCACTGAAGCGTAATACGGCAGAAGCTATTTTTAATCGAGCGACGAAAAATAGCACTCAAATAATTAAGTACCGTACTCAATGAAAAAATGTAATTTCAACGCGAATGTTTTTAATTTATGGACAAACGTTAATAGTATGTAAACTCCTATCAATCTGAATTTATTGATAAAATTGGTTTTGAACTCCCATGCATCTTTTATAAAGAACATTATGATTTGTCGTTTTTGACTTCCCTGGGTCAGTGCAATCCACTTTATCAAACATATATTAGAAACAAGTCATTGAAATACATTGCTATGTACATAAATGTAATATTTCCCGAGAAAAAGTGTCAAAACAATTAAATATCCACACCAAAGTAAGCTTTTACCCCTCGGACAATTTTGGCCTAGGGGTATTGTCGTCATCATGTACGTCCGTATGTCCATACGTCCGTCTGTACGTCCGTTACCTCGATATCTCCAAAACGAAATCACGTATAGGGCCACCAAATTTGGATAAATTATATGTATCTAGTGAATTGTGGGAAGCCTATTGAAAGTGGGCATTTTTGTCATATGATTTATGGAGTTATGCCCCTTTTTCAACTTTTTTTCTATACCATGATATCTCTGAAACAAAATCATGTGAGGCCACCAAATTTATATATATTATGTATCTAGGATTTGTGGGAAGCCTACTGAAAATGGGCATGCTCGTTAAATGATTTATGGAGTTATGTCCCCTTTTTAACTTTTTTTTCTCCCTCCGTATATCCATTACCGCGATATCTCCGAAACGAAATCACATAGGGTCACCAAATTTGGATGTGTTATGTATCTAATGAGTTGTGGGAAGCCCTTTAAGGTATAAGAGTTGCAGATCATGAAGTGTAAAATGTTAAAATGTTTACACCACAGCATAGATGAAATACCGCTGAATGTGGCGTAAAACACCAATCAATCAATCTATTTGGTAACATTTCAATAAACGTTTCTGTCGTTTGATCAGACATGTTATTTCGTTAATAAGGATGACTGATAGTTAAATAAATAAATTAATAAAACAACTATCTCATATTAATCTTAAATGCTATATATTTTAGATTTTTAACACTTACTTTTCTCCATTTCAGTTTATTTCATTTCTCTTTTGATGTACGGTTATACATGGGTACTTTAAGGTGTAAAAGGTACAGGTCATGAAGTGTAGAATGTTAAAATGTACAAACCACAGCGTAGATGAAATACCACTGAAAGTGACGTAAAACACCAATCAATCAATCTATTTGGTAACATTTCAACAAAAGTTTCTGCTGTTTTGATGAGACATGTTATTTCGTTAATAAAGATTACTGATAGTTAAATAAATAAATAAAATTAAACAACTAGGGTAGTTGTAGTACTGTGAACTTATTACATTATAACAGTTATGTGCACAGGTGGGTACTGGATAAATCTAAACAGATTTTAAAGATTTAGAAGAAAATTGCGTCTTTAAAGAAAACACTTTTGTGAAAATAAACACTCTATGGAATGTGTTTGGATATTTTACAGACGAGGAGATGGAAGTGTGTCATTCAACCAGAGCTATGAAACATATAAATCATTAATCGGAAATCTTACGGGAGAATTCTGGATGGGTAAATATAAATTCAATATAGTCCAAACTCACATTTACTTTGTGTATGCATTGAAAAAAGACTAAACTTGTTACAGACGGATGTCGATTACCTAAAAAATAAAGCAAAAAAATGCCCAGGTTAAAACGAAGAGTTTTATCGAATTAACGCTGACTGATATTATGAGTAGGCGGTTGTACGAATTTTCCGATTGGAGGATGGACAGCCCCTTCGAGGTCAAAATTTGTCATTTATTTTTTTATTTGTTTATAAGAACATTCTCCTATTTGTCTTGCATTTAGTGAAAACTTCATATAAATTTGTTAGTAAGAAGTTGTTCAATTTTATGTTTGATAATTGTGATTCAGTTCATTGCAAGAGTGCAGCTGGACAGATTTTGCCTGATTTCTAGCACTGATTTCGAAATTTAATTTGTTCGCAAAAACCGTTTGACTGACACCTGTGAAATTCGGCATGCTTATTAGTGACATAATAATCTAGTAAACTGTATCTCAGATTTTTACTTTTTTGCCTAGTTGTCTTTTTATAGCAATTTTCCTTAAATTAATGATTAAAGTTTGACTTTCTGCGTTAAAAGACGAATTATTAAAAAAGTAAGCCAATTTACAAAATCTGAGATACGTTTTACTAGATTATTATGTCACTAATAAGCATCCCAAATGTCATGGGTGTAGCTCAAAGAGTTGTTGTATCCCTTTATTAAGAAGTTGGTGGCGAATAATCTGAACAATGTAAGTATAAGTGTGGTAATTCTATCTAAACACCATAGAGATTAAATTATGGTTGCGTATATACGTAATAACGATATAAGTAAACAAAAAAGAAAAAATAATGTAGATAACATAATAGTATAATAAGATATATAGCATAATTTATTGCATTAACTAAATTAATGTTGATTACCTGACTGGGTTAATTTAGAAGTTATAGTAAGTTGGACAGAAGAAATGATTTGATTCTTGATTGAAATAGAGACATGGAATTGATATTTTTAAGGTCTTCTGGCAGTCTGTTCCACTCTCTAGGTCCAGATACTCATATAGAGTAGGACGAAAGATTTGAGAAGAAAATGGGTCTGTGAAGATTGAAATTAGAATTTCTGGTGGGGTAAGAATGAACAGCTGATTGTCTGGAAAATAAAGATCGAAAAGAGACTAAGTTTAGGTAAGAGAGAATTTGTAGAGTCTGAAATAGGTTATCCGTTTGAGCGAGTCTATGAGAGAAGGTTATTATTCGGATAATTTTCTTTTGACGAATACGAAGAGGCTTAAGGTGAGTTTGATATGTACACCCCCATAGGGCAACCCCGTAAGAGAGATAAGGATGAATTAAAGAGTAATAGAGAGTTAAAAGAGGTTAATAACCCCAATATTTTAAGATACTTTTTTAGATATGCAATTTATATGTGATATCCAAGATAATTTATTATTAAATACAATGCTTAGAATCAAAACTCATCCACAACCGTTAATTTAGTTTTACCAATGTAGATTGCTAGAATTGTCAAGGGCTTCCTTGTTGGTATGATGATCATTGCTTTCGTTTTGGATATGTTGAGAGCGAGTCGGTTAGCAGCTAGCCAAGTTGAAATTGTAGACAGTTCTAAAGTTAAAAGTGGAATTGTATTGTCAAGCGTAAGACACAAAGGACATACAAATAGGGTAAATTTTAAATGACGTGAAGAACAAATTATGTCGTTAATATAGATAAAGAAAAAAAGGACCTAAGATGAACCCTTGTGGGACGCCAACATTTACATCACATGGAGCCAAGTGAAATCCATTCAAGGCAGTGACTTGGTTACGATTGGAGAGATAGCTCCGACACCAATCGTTTTCTATATTTCGGAAACCAAAATGTTTCAATTAAGATAGGAGTATAGAATGGTTTATCGTATCGAAAGCCTTGGATAAGTCAAGAAAGGTGACGGCCCTTAAAGTTCGACCCAATTAACTATCCTTCCCAAACCCGACCTGCTTCGCAACTTTCGGCCCGATTTAACTTTTCCAGCGGCCAAATTGCAAACAAGCTCTTAGTCTTAAATATCTTTACCATAATCCTTCCAAGTTTCATTCCTTTATGATCAGATACTTGAGGAAAAGAATTTTGAACGAAGTTTCTGTAGAACAAGAAGACCCATGCATCAGAAAGCGATTCGACCGAAGGCCCGACTACAAACTATTTCGAACACTTTAAGCTGGGGACACACTATGCGAATTTTCTTCGCAGGTGATTCGGCCGAATATTTGCTGTCGAATTTATTCGGGCGGCTGGGCGGACACACTAGACGATTGTTTTTAACACGCTTGATATACTGCGAATGCATTCGGCCGACTATCAGCGAGATTCGCAGCACTGGACACACTAGGCGAATTTTAAGGCGATTAAAATTCGCAGAAAAATTCGCATAGTGTGTCCACCCCTTAAAATGATCAAGAAAAAGCGACTACCAGTGATCGGCATATTGTTATTAGGTGGCCAATATAGTACATCCGCGCATGCGTAATTTAATTTGCGCGATCTATATATCAAGAAGCAATCGCCTTAAAATTCGCATAGTGTGCCTACCCAGTCACCCAAATAAATTCGGCAGCAAATATTCGGCCGAATCACCTGCGAAGGAAATTCGCATAGTGTGTCCCCAACTTTATGGCATGATTGATTTAAACTACTGTCATTCTAACAATCTACAATTGAGTTTGTTTTAAAATTCTTGCGGCATAACATATGAACATGTTGGATGTGTCTTTCGAAGATTAACTATGACGCGGTTTCATCTGGTTAGAATATCATGTAGTGTGGAATTTTTGTTGACACAATAAATGCAGTACTTTAAACAGCTTACACGAAATTCAAATAACGAGAGCATTTCCGCTCCTCTAATTATAATTTAAAGCGTGTTAATTAATACAACAATTAATTAACGTGTATTAGACATGGAATTTGTCTAATGAATTAAGTGCAATTAAATGTATTCAAGAAAAGAGACGTCATCAACAAATTTAAGATTTCAACTAAGTAAACATTTAATTTGCAAACAACACAAATAAAAACGACAGGAAATCTAAAACAAATTTACATACATTTCCACTAATAAACTTATTTAGATAAGCGATGTTGCAATATAATAAGTATATGCTACACTGTTTGTTGAATTACTTAACTACATTCAATGAATTATAAACAGAAATAAAACGGACAGTATAATATTGTTCTGAATTTTGGCCGAAATCTTAAATTATTGGGTTAATTAATGTGTGGCCTAAAAAGTTAGCATGTCTGTTGGATCCATAACATAATTACATTTAGAGGAAATCTTTAATAATTGGAATAGATACATATACAAGCTGGTCCACAGCACCGCTACGTCTGTAAGGGGAACTGATTTTAATTATTTCACCTTAGACACATATTTTCAATAGCGACGATAGCGACATATAATATACGTCATTGGTTTAAACGTTTTATTAAAGAAACTATCACACTGCTTTAAGAAATGTTGGAATGGTTTGAGTGTCAGTTGGTTGATAAGGCGTTCAGGTAGCGATCACAGCAGCTGTCCTTTAGAGGTGATGAGACGAGGACGTCATTCCAGTGGTCTTAGTTTGAGATACACCAGTGTAGTGAAGAGAGAGAAATACTTGTAAATAGGCTCCGACTGGGCGTAAATACACGACTACTCACACCATGATACAGCCTTATAAAACAAATATTATGTTCAGACAACAAAAAAAGTTGACGAAGGGATTGATACCCGCTGTTGGAACATGCACACTCCGTACGAGAACATAAAGGTGGACCTGAACGTCATCTCTTATAAACCATCTCCGTGAATCTGAGATACTTAGTCTGAGCACATCCTCACAGAATTAGCAGCTTGCTAGCAGATATAATACTCCAGCTCCTTCCTTGAGTGTGTTAACTGGACACTGGCATAGATCATTGAGTGTCTTGCGATCAGCGTCAGTAAGGATTTGCCGCGACACCTCCAACTCAGGTAGTCTCAGTATATTCATTCATCTCTTAGTTAAGTCTAGTCTAAGTAATAATACATGCTTTTCTGAAGGGGTTAGCCACATACCTGTGTTTCATTCATAGCTACAAACTACGAAAAAGTCTAGTAAGTTTTCATTATTTTTTCAAAGAATCTATCATCACCACGAGAATGCGTTTCAAAATTTAAGTTATTTACTTGGATTTTATTCCGAAATGATCAAAGAAAGGTAAATGTATTGAATTGTTTGATTATTGAAAATGCATTGTCTTTATCAAATAGGCTGAAATTGAGAGCATATTAAAATCCAATTAGTTTACTCGAGCTTCAATATCTGAGTCCTTAATATGTGAGACCTTAAATGTTTTAATCAGATTAACATTGTATACTGAGTATCCAAGGTATATTAGTGCATTTTTAAATTTTTTTCTAAAAACGTGATCAATTGAAATATGTGAAAAGTAGCAAAAATAAGCAAACCTCCCATCATTCCACAGTCAGTCAAAACACGTATACATTGACCGATATTGTGATTTCTTATTTAAATGTGGCAAAGCTGATTCACCATTTCCATTCAAAGAATAGTATAATACGCCACACACAATGAAGCCTTTATTCGCCGAATTTATTAGATTTTAGAATATGTTAACTTTTTTTAATTTTACTTTTTTTTAGGTCTTTGCGGAATGGCGCATATCTGTCTAGTGCTACTAACGGTGTGCTCGCTATTTGTAACAAGCAGTTCTTCGCCAGCATGCTCTCAAGAGGCCGCAGAATGTGTGTTTACATTAGTGGTAAACGCCAAACTGACGATGATGTGGGGTAAGGTGCTCACTTACCCCTTCAACGGGAGTCTATATGAGTACACTACTACTGATCCCACCACGACAGCTCCTGTTCCGACGGAACAGGTCATAACCATGGACGGCTGGGAAAGTCCTCGCCTGGTGATCCTGGTTAACGGGACGGTACCTGGTCCGGCTATTGAAGTTTGGGAAAACCAAATGATTCGTGTTCATGTTCAGAACAAACTACACAATGAAGGTATTTCTATTCACTGGCACGGCTTCCATCAAATGGGATATCCGCACATGGATGGAGTGCCTTTCGTTACGCAATGCCCAATTCTTCCTGGGCAAACATTTACTTATTATTTTCGAGCCCACCCAAGAGGCACACATTGGTACCACTCTCACATGGGAAGTCAGCGGACGATGGGTTTCTACGGCCCGCTCATCGTTCATCCACGTCTCCCGCCTGCAACACGATTAGAAGAGTTCACATGGATGGTAAGTGATTGGAACCACGCCTACGATTCTGAGGTAACATTCTACAAAATGATATATGGTATTTACGAAGGCAGGAGTAAATACGAAGGCACGAAATCCCTTGATGGAACAGGCTTTAGCTTATTCCGATTCCACTCTGGTCTTCTTAACGGGCGTGGTCGCTACTATGACGAGAATACTGGGGTTCACAATGGAGCACCATTATCAAAGTTTACAGTCATTCCAGGCCATCACTACAGAGTGCGGGTGATCGGCGCTGGAGAATTATATCCGTTCCGTATCTCCGTCAACGATCACCTATTGACCATCGTCGCCTCAGATGGCTTTGATATCGAACCTGTCACGGTGGAATCTTTGGTCATCAATCCAGGCGAGAGATTTGACTTCCTACTCAATGCAACTGAGCCAATTGGTAACTACTGGATCCATGGAGAGACCCTCGAAATCCAAGTCAACCACACACTGGAAGCTGTTCTTCATTATGAAGGTGCTTCGTCAGATATGGAACCCGTGCCGCATCATCGACACTGCACAGAGCAGGAAAAATGTATCGTTGTTAACTGTCCATTTAAGTATTACCCACCTGAGGACCATACCATCTGCTTAACCTTCGACCAACTTCGGGCTGCCGCAATCGTTAACTCTCCTGCTCCTTCAAACTCAACAGACAATTTTGAAGAACTGTTCATGAACTTTGCTTTCCCCGGTGAGAACTGGGCACCTGGATCTATCAATGGAAGAGTTTTTGAGGCACCAGGAGTAGCGGCCATGACCCAAGGTAACGAAGTTGATACACTTTGTGAGGAAGGCGAATGCGGGGAAGGAAAAGTATGTAAATGTACCTGGGCGTATCCAGTTGACCATGGGAAGACCTACCAATTCGTTTTGCTCAATATGGGTAAAGGGAAGGGGTGGGCACACCCTATCCATATGCATGGGCATTCATTCCACGTTGTAAAAATGGGATTTCCAGTCACTAATTCAACGACTGCAAAAGTCATACGGGACAATACAGATATCAATTGTCGAGGCAACCCTGATCCAATACTTACATACTGTAATAGTGCTACATGGGCTGATCCGTCATGGCTTGGTGGTAATATCCCAGGATTGGAGCTAGAAAGACCACCGATAAAAGACACCCTTATTATACCAAGCGGAGGATACGCTGTTGTCCGTATCGAAGCCAATAATCCGGGTCTGTGGATACTCCATTGTCATATACAGATTCACAGCATGGGAGGCATGGCGATGCTGCTAAACGAGTCCCCGGAGCATATTCCCAGCGCCCCTCTCAATTACCCCGAGTGTCGGAGCTACGTCACCCACGCTGACGACCAAGAGGTTCCTCGTCTCGGCACGAATTCGCCACCCTCTTTTCGAACGTCCTATGCGGCTTCCACTCCCATCACCACCATCGACAGCAGTAGGAATTACTCTCGATCAGGGACAAGTAGGGATGATCACTATCCCTCATCAGATAGCTATCCATCCTCATCCGACTCCTCCCAATACGACAGCCAATCTTCCTCAACCCACTATAGTTCGTCATCGCCAAGCAGTTCTGAGAATTCGTATTCCCCTGAAGCCTCTTCAAGGGGACAGTCTTCACTGTCAACATCATATGACTCCTCCACAGAAGTCTCTTCGAGGAGGCAGTCTTCACCGTCAACTTCATATGAATCATCCACAGAAATTTCCAGATCTAGTGTTAGCACAGATATCCCTATGATGGGCGGTAGTGACAGAATGCCGTCCATGAATTGCCCACCACCGTCATCAGCGCCGTGTGTGACAGAAAATACCTTACCTCCCTCACAATGTACAGGTATTTATCCTAACATACACTCTTTCCCATTCTTTATCATGCTTACTTCAAAAGGGCTGTTTTTCCTAATTCTCTAACATAATCTGGGATAAAATTCCAATTCACATTTGTCTTTGATCATTAGTCCCGATGCCAAAATAATTTGACTCGATCAGCTCTAAATAAAACAATTTTGAATGCATGTAAAGGAGGAGACCACTTCGGCATAAGCGAGGTTCACCGAGATTTATGATCGTGGGTATGCGCAACTGTAGTGGTGGTATGGCAGACCATTGTTGCGTTCCGTAGTTTTGAATATTTTATCATGGAGTCAGGGTGGCTGCCTGTAACATGACATGACTCAAAAATGAAAGTAGCAATCAGGATCGAACAGCGTCATCCAAGACGACAGATACACCGAAATTAAGGGTAAATTACGGTACGCAACGATTGTCTACCATACGACCCTACAATTGCGCATGCTCTCGTCCCCAATCACACTGGATCTCGGCTATGCCGAAAGGGTCTATTGTTTGATAACTCACAAAAGAACTCAAATGTTTGCGTTTTGCCTGTAATTTGTTATATTTGCTCTGAAGCTAAAGGCCCTTGCACACAAAAAGCGCGAAATTCTTAGAACGCTCTTCGATAGATGCTCGGCGTGATTCCTGGACACTGATCCCCGATTAGTGACCTACACGAGCACTACGCAATAGGTTGACGACCAATCCTCGATCGGTCACCAACCGAACCTCAAATGATCGCCGACCAGGCCAGGAGTGACGCCGATCAATACCGAGCAGTCTGCGATCGCTCCACCAAACGCTCTCTTGGAGCTCATGCAGGGAGCGTTTGGACTCCGATCAGAGAAGAAGTTTGGATTTTGTTTTAGTCCTGGTCCGCCAAGGGTCATTTTGTGCATATGGAAAGGCCATTAGCACATAGCAGGTCATTTTTTCTCCCTCAACTATCGACGAGAACACCATGGCACTATATGGATACCCGTCAATAACAGGATTGGGTTTGCTCCAAGACCGCCCCGCAATACGCCTGTGTTGTCCTACCTAGTTGACTCGGCGTAGGCGTTCACATCGTATGGATAAACTCAGTGACCCTCCTCAAACACTCGATTGCTCGTCGATTACTTTTGACTATGCTGAGACTATTCCTCTTTTAATCGGGGAGCCCTTCTGGCACCGATGGACACCGAGTGATCGCCGACTGCATACCGGTTGTCAGCTTTGGTCGAGGGGCGTTTCCAGAGTGTTTGGGAGCACTTCTCGTCCATCACATTAAGCAGGTTTATACATTTTTCGGATATCGCTTACTAATCCTGAGTGAGCAGGAGTGACTCAGTAGTGCTTCAAGATAATAGACGAACGTTGCACAATTGAAGTGCGAGTAATTCCCGAATGAAGCTGGGTGCATTGCGAGGGGCGTTCTACGAGTTTCTCGCCTATGTGGGCACAGTGCTTATAAGGGGTTCAATACTGACTATGAATCGATAAATAAATGTCTCTCGAGAATCGTAACTACATCAACGACAAGACATGTACATGGATATGTTTATCCAAATAAAATCTCAAAAAGAGTTGTCGGTCCTTTCCTCTCTCGCCTTTAGACTGTAAATTCATCGAAATTTTACAACCATATATAGTAAGACGTATTTCCATAAGAAAGTAAAATTAAAACATTTATATATTTAATTATTAGTTCTGATTTGCGCAACATTGTCGTTGAACGGCATATAATTAATACAAAAAGTTAACTTTTAAAGTCAAACTATTCACTTCAACAGCATGGCTTCCTGTTGTTTTTTGGAATTCGGTCAAATATTAATTCGCTAGCATAGGGAATTTCATACTACTTTATTGGACTAGACGGAGTCTAAAGGAGAGAGACAAGGGTCGACAACTCTAGTAGTGATTGATCAAAATATTCTTAAACTGATTATGCTTTTCTCTTTCCCAGGTTTTAGTGCCGAAATTTTCTGGGCTGTGACCGGATGTCTAGTTATATTCATAGTTCTACTGCTGCTTATTCTGCTGGTCTACATGTGCCTGTATAGAACTGTCGGCGGGAGGAGCAAGTCTTACAAGTTAGATTCAACAAATTCCTATCACAACAAAGGCGCAGCTCTCTGATAATAAACTTACATATAAAGTTTAAATTGGACTGACTACATTGTTTAAAGCAGAAATTATCTATTTTACATGTCATATGACTCACGATGTAATACATTTTGTTACATTCATGATATAGACTGTCCTAGAGATTATATTTTGCGTTTAAATATATATTAACATAATAAGCTGATGAACATGGTATTATTACTAGAGTTTGATGATGTTTATATTGTGTTGTTGTGTATTTTTATAATTAAACCATATAGACACAGAGATCGGACCAGGTTCCGTATATAGGCTACTTTATGGTTTAAAAGAAAGTCATACGGTCTATCTATACAATTTTGGCCTATTTTCACAATATATGTATTAAATGCCACTGGAAAATAATATAGCTTGTAATGTATAACTTCACTTATTGTTCTATTGAACAGTTAAGAGGAGTTGTTATTCGAGATGACATTGAACCTTATAATAGCGTCACTGCCAGCTTTAATCCAGGGAAATAAACTCCACCCATGCGACACAAAACCATATTACAACACTATGATATCCAATCAATCAGAAACAGACTCCCATCTCAATCATACTGTGTTTGTTATTTATTTATTTTTTTGTTAGACTGTAAGACAACTATGATTAAAATTGTTTTGAAAATATCGTTGATCGTTGATTATATGGTGTAGGCTACATATATATAGTTTTGTTTTATTTTGTTTATTAACACATATGATAATTATTTTAGTTTTATTTTATTTTTGTATATTAACAAATGTGATAATATGTATAATGTATAGCCAGTGCTTGAAAGGATAAAATGTGATTTAACTGTTATATTTTTTATAAACAATACATTGATCAAAAGTGAAAGGAGTATCATAAATATTGGCAACTAAACCGTTCTTTTCGCTGAATAGTTATATATACAGAACCTTCTTTTGTCTTTGGCACAAAATAATTATCCTTTTTATTTGCAGTTATCGCAGTGATTTAAGGTAAAAAAAACAAAACTTTTATTTCTATTCTAACATATCATCTATATAGCTTAAAAAATAAAAACCAAAATTGAACATTTGTAGCCTTTTCTGCCTTTTAAAAACCTCCATTCACCCCTGAATAGTGAAATAGGGAAAGCCACCGAAGAGAACACTTGACAACATTCGATTCGGGTGATCCATGTTTTATCGAGAGGGGTGTACAGAAA
>JAVFBY010203106.1:0-10991 GCA_034781015.1 Tonicella lineata | reverse complement strand
ATATACCACTTTAGCATTGCGTTAAACACCAAGCAATCAATCCATTTAGGTGAACATCTTCAGTCGTTCCACATAGCATATCCCTATACCGCTGAATGTGGCGTAAAACACTAATCAATCAATCAATTAAAACCCTGTACCTGCAAGTAGCATTCCTGTTGAATAACAAAGACCAACCATGAGAGTTAGAGAACTATGGTTCTGGAGATACCACTTGACCCTCTGAAATGAGGAAAAACAGATAATCTAGAGCAATCTTTCTTCGTTCTACAGTACCTGCTCATAAGTGGGTCATCACAATGACTGTCCCAAAAACGGCTTAGAAATCTCTGAGTCAGTAAACAGTTCATATCATTAAGTTTGTTAGCTTTTCTTAACTTTTCTTAACAGAAATTAACAGATGTCTTGTAAGATGTTAATAAGGAATACTTCTATTCCCAAAAATGATAAATTATGTATTTAGAAAGATTAAATGTTGTCTGAAGCGAAACAACTCTGATGCTGACAAGATTTACCGCCAACAGAATGTCATACCTGCAATTAATGTTGAATATTTCACTTAGGGGTTTAATTTTTTTGTAAATCACATTTTTAATAAAATATTGACAATTATTTAGGGATATTCAAGCTTCATGTATTTCATATTACATTTATTTATTTTGACTGCTCATTCCGCCATTAAAGATACATGGTCACCCAAAATCACTTTTATCAACAAATTCAGATTGCTAGGAGTTAACGTAGTATTAACATTTGTCCATAAATTATAATACTACGGTCGAAATGAATTTTTTTCATTTGAGTACTTAGTTTGTACAAGCAAAGAGAAATCATGCTAAAAATCAAACTACATGTAAACGTAAAGAGGCCGTGCAGACCGGTATTATTAGTCCCATTTTTTAAATTCACGCGATTCAAAAAGCTCCTGCTGTACCACGTTTTGGCGACAGTTATTGGTAACTAAAAAACATCGTTAAGGGGTAAGGTTTAAATAGATACCAATCATTTTAGAGAATAAAAGCAGAATTTCGCCTATCAAGCTCACAAGCCTTCTTTATGCTTAGATATGAATGTCTATCAAGGCCATGTTATAAGGAAGTTGCAGCCCCTTCATTTTAAATTCTGGAAGCATATTTAAGTTGAATACTTTTAGAAACTTCTAAGCTTCTACTTAGCCTAGAAAGTTGGGGGTGAAATTAACGAAAAGCTTCAAACATCTGCTTCGTGAGAAAAAAAAAGTATAGCTCATGCGATTCTATAATTACGCAAAAATTACATTCTTTTGGGCTACCATGTCTCTTTAAGAGGGTGCCCTTTTAATGGTTCAGTCTATTATGAGTCTATTCATTATTTTTTGTTAGACATCAACATACATGACGTATCTGTTCCTTGAAATGTGAAATAAAAAAACAAAAAATTTGACTTTTCCTCATCTCTGACTCAAAAATTGTTCAAACTTAGACCCAACCTAGATGAGTGTACATGTATTCTTATTTCATTAACCAAGTTTCCTGAAATAACCAGAGTTAGATAAATTTTAATTTGATTATGCTTTTCAATTTCCAACATCATGCAACCATAACTTGCAGATGATGATAAAATATAGAAATATACTTCCACATTGAATATTTTTATTCTAAATAATCCACTATATCCTAAAAATTATTGTTGCAAATCATTTGTTTCAATATTTGTTTGGATAGCTAATATTATTCAACATCTGTACATGGCAATTTTTTTTATACAAATTGACAGCCATCGTGATGACTCACTTATGAGCAGATACTGAACAAAATCCATTTTCACAATTTAACAGACTTTTCAGTCAACCATTAAACTCAAGTCATTAATCAACCATTCATCAGCTGTTAACTACTGTCATCACATCAATCATTGAATCATATTGAGTTCTATTGTTCATCCCATAAATCTACATAAATAAATCATCAGTCTCAACCCCATGATGTCAATCGACCAACCCTTCTCTGAAGTGTCTTTACCTGGTGTACTTTTTCAGCTAATGGACAGGTTAAAAGCTGAAAATGAAAAGTTAAAGGATGAGAATAGAGCATTAACGCGAGTGGTGGCTAAGCTCTCACGATGGTAAAAAATAATGCTGAAATCACGACAGAGAATGGTAGTTTACTATCCCCATTTTTAAGCTCGGCCAGCATATTTATCCCCCCTTAATGAAATGTACCTCTCTGCCTGTTTTTTCAAAGTCAGTATGTGATATGAAATAGCATGGCGTGAAAGTTCTAACTACATGTACACAGTTATATCATTACATCAACTCTTTGCTGCCATTTAATAAGTGAATTGACCTCAAGTACTGCATTAAGATATTCAAACACCAACAGTTATGACATATTTTACTATTATATTCAGCTGTCTTTGTACGGCTACATGTAATTTCATTGTGCCACTGTAATGTCATAGAAGTGGAATAAACTTAAGAAGAGATTTAAACCCCAATTACTCAAACAATCTTTTACACATTAGACTGTCCAGATTTGTAAAGGTGTAAAATATAAAAGTATTGTGCTATCCTTATTTCAATATTTTAAATCAATGCAATTAAGAGAGATTGTTTCTTTGGAAATATATCTTTTGAGTATATGCATTTTTTTTTACATATATACTCACTGCATTAGAAACAGATACATATTTATAAGTTTAGTATTTTTCACAATAATATTCTATTTTAATAAATAATTTGAAATGAAAAAAACTAAGCAACAAATCTGTTGAGCTCATCACATTTCACCCTCAGTTATATTTTAAAAAGTTAACAATGTTTCTTAGTGTTGTGGTGTGATTTGATTTGATTTTGTTGTTTTAATTTTTTTTTACTTTATAGGTCTTATATTTTTGAAAGTGTATTCAATTTCATTGTTTGGCATGAAGTGTATTTGGTTTTACGATAATCATACTTATCTAATAAATAATGAAAACTTTGGTCATTATGTTAACGAAAGATGATTCATTCATTAATATTTGGCATGTTTGTCTCCTATTAATTCCGTTGAGCCATTTGGATTTCTTGATCTCATTTTGTAGTCTGTGCCACAAATTCTTTTGTTTTTGCGTCCAACAGGAATTATTATCAAAAATAAATCTTACATATCAGATAAGAAACTTAAAAATAAGTCTGTCATGAACCAAGCACTAGAATTCTTTGGGTTAAGGTTTTGAGTTTTCAGATTGTGACACCCAGAGTATATCAGGGAAGCTTTACAGGAGCTTTCAAGACTGTCACTCAAAATTAGGTTTAATCAACAAATTCTGATTGCCACGATTTTACACAGTATTAAAGTTTGTTAATATACTTAAACAATACCGTTAAAATAAAAAAAATTAATTTGTTACTTTAGCTTGAACGAGCTCACAGAAATCCTGTAATGATCCTAATCCAACGAGGGCGGGCGATGATCTATATATGCCTATCATTTCAAACCAGTCATGCCCGGCCCCAAATTCACACACATGTATAACAATGGATGGCCCAGATAATTGACTGCTGTCTGACAAGGCTGGCATATCACCATTTCAATTTTCTGGAAGAATATTAAATATTGTTAGTTACTTCAAAATGTTTACCACAAACTTTTGCGTTTAATTAATAAAAAGGTTCTAACTTTTTCTTTTTGAGATAAGTATAACTCATGCAAGGCTTTATCCAGAATCAGTGACGTGTCAGTCCAAAAACTACATTTGGCAAAAACTGCCTGTCCATTTCCAATCTTTCCCATGTTAATTTTCGAAAATTTTGCCAGTCCAAACTTGATTTTACCTGTCCAAAAGACGGGTGCATGGGTCTCTGGGTCTCTGGATTAACCACTGACCTCATAAGATTCTGTAATTAAAATCTGCATATAATGACATACACTTGAGTAAGTCATTAGCCAATTAAACAACATTACTGCACACTATGTATATGTTTATTGTTAGGTCAGGTATACACATGTAGCATTCCCTGATCTTGTTAGGTCACGTTAAAAGTGTGAAAAAATTACAGACTCTTATTTTATGAAAAGCATGTACATGTCTTGGGAAAATATCTCAACTATCTTTTAAATCCATGCATTTGTTGTGGATTAATTAAAAAAAAAAATGCATCAATTGAGTGATTTGTGTTATATTTATCTTGCAAATTATATTACTATATTGTTTTAAACAGGAATGCCTAACAGAAGTGAAGATGTGACCATAACTATTTATATTCTGGATAAATATTAATATAAATGTCTTGAAACCTATAGATAACTTATGCTCAGAATAGTTGTTTGTACATGTAACATCCCATGTAGCAAAGTTGCAAGCTGCTGCAAAGTTGCAAGTTGCTTTCCTGAAGAGCTTTTCTCTGGACTTATTGCCTCATTCCCTCCATCATATAAATGATGTAACCTAAATTATTTTATAAAAAGCTTGATCAAACCAAACCAAACAACACTGTATTTAGAAAACACAAAGCTATGTGTTGAATATTTTCAAACCAAATCCACATTTGAGCCATATTTTTTTTTTACTTCAGAGCATACTTTCATGCTGCCAGCTGTGGAAGAACCTTATTTTTTCCAACAGAGCATTTACATGATTTATATGTAACACTTCACATTTGTATGGTTAAGTTACTGTTCGCTGTAGGAAGTACACATCAATTCCTGGAAATACTTCTATTCCCAAAAATGATAAATTATGTATTCTTGCTTCTCCTTTAATCTCTTTAAACGACTTGCCAATTTACAAGTTTCTTGTAATCTGTAATGTATTTCCAAAATAAAATGCCATGTTTTAAAACTATTTAATCATTAGTTTACATCGTATAGGTGCAATTGTTCTGGAATTAAAAAAAAATTTAACAGCATAAACAATTCTTACAAAAAGTTAAATTTTACAGGCCAACTATTCCGTTCTACTTCGGTAGAAATGTTTGCTGCTGTTTTTCTGTATTTTGGTCATATATTATTTTGCCAGCATAGAAATATCATATTGAACGGGACTTCTAACCGTTGACAGAGATTAAAAGAGAGAGGCACAAATATGAACTTTGGTAAAGAAGAAAATACCTTTTGGTAAACTCAACTAAATCACCAACTGAATTATTATACATTATAAAATGTTACTCTCCATCATAATTAGACATATACAGAATGTTATTGTCATGTATATTTCTGCCATTATCATAGAAATACAGAAAATAGAATGTTATTCTAGTCTCGGTAGCCTGTTTGGAATGGTGTGTTTTTAAATATTTGTTTGGCTTTTAGGTTACTTTTAGTTTTGTTTTCTAAATTCTGTAGAGCTTGAACTCCATATATTTTAGACATATAAAAGAAAATCTTTTTAAGCAAAGTTTTAACCAATGCGCTCCGTTTATTTTCATGTTGATTTAAAAAAAAAACATAATCTGCTCACTATGAATGGATTTAAAAACAATGGACCTGTACATAGATATAATAGGTTTTACATACAGTTTAACTTAAATTTTCCATTATAACATGTTAACCTATCTATTTCTTGGTGTGAAAAAAGTCATATATTTTTATATAAATAATTTTAGGTAATGGTATAATATTTTTTTTCTCGACCAATAATTTTTTGATTTTTTTTTAAGTTAGAGATGTCAACATTAGTTACCAAAAGATAAATAAGTAATTAATTAATATATTTATAATAATTATTAGTTGCCGACACTGCTGGAAAATCCCGGTCAGAAAAATCTGACCCCCTGCCAAGAATCGAACTGGCCGAGATTTTTCCACAGATTCGACAACTGATAATTATTATACAAGTCCACAAAGATGATTATAAATGAAAATTATTTATTTTTCAGAAAATGCGGGAAGATAATGAGCGAGTGAAGCAGGAGAACCAGGCGTTAATACGAGTGATTAGCCGACTGTCCAGATGAACCCTTCCATCCCAATCTATTCATGTGTACAATAAACTATTATCATGGGTGTAAATGTCTGTGAACTTACCGTGTGAAAATGAACAAGTGAAATGTACTTACTGAATGTGTCCATGTATGTCTGTGTGATTAGGTTGAATGGGCGAGTATGTAACTGTATAATCTTTAATGTAAGTAAAGTATGTATGATTGAAACGTATGCATGATGCTCCATGTCACTTTGTCTTTAATATAGTAGCTAATTAGTGCGTAATGAAGTGATGTGGGCACACCCTTGTAAATAGATGTCCTCTTTATATGGGTTATGTCCCTTTGATCATGTGTGGTGGCCATTGTCTTGCTAAGCTAAAATCCACACTGTCAAGTAATGTATTATTTTACAGGCTTTAATGCATGTAAATGTTCACTTTTTCTTTTCTTTGATCTTGATTATTAAGAAAAACTAAAGAACAAATGAAAATATGATATATTTTTAAAGGATGCATATCTGTAAAATGATATTATAAAGCTGACATCACTTCTAGCTATGCATATTCCTACTTGAGATGAGTAGGCTAGGCAGATATTGTTTTTTTTTTCTACTGATATGCATCCTTAAAATTTCAATGATCTGTCTTTCTTTTGATTTGGTTTAAGTAACAGTCTATGATTTATTAGTGGTGTTTCATTTAATTCTCCTCTGCCTTTCTTTAGTATGTTTTGTGCAAGCTATGTTAAGCTGGTTTGAAGATTGTGACTTGGTATGGCCTGAGTTAAGTACCTGATATAATCTTTGTGGATATTTGCGCTTCATGTTGTTATCATATATCAGTATTTATGGTTGGTGGTGATTTTTGATGTGATGTGATGTGATGTTGACAAGTCCCTATATATCATAATTGAAAAATATAAAAAATATGAAGAAAAAAAAAAATTATATTCATATTTAAATAATAATTTTTTTACCCAAAAATGAAATACACATATATGTTTGTATTTAATAATTTTGTACTTGTAGCTTTTATATTGTTTATTTACATAGCAGTGTAACAATTGTTAACTTTTATTAACTATGAATTTCGAGTAATATGTCATTGGAAACCAGAGTCAGTGTTTTCAAATTTTTTCGCCAGATGTTCCTTCTTAAGAAAATAAAAATATTTCAAGAAGGTGATAAGAATGTCGGAATACTGTAGAATCAGAATATACATGTAGTAGCTATTCTTTTTCGAGGTTTACGGAATTCAGTCAACTAACACATCACAGCATGGTCAACATCACAACCATTCATAGATAACCTGATAATGGTTTCATAACATTCAAGAGGGGTTCACACATTATATCTCATCCAGTCTCTAGGCTGTTTCTTTCTTGATTATAATGGTGATATAATATTTTTTTTCCCATCAATTGTATGTTGGAGAAAGTACAGCAGCTAAGAAACAAAGAAGTTAATTTAATACTGATTTCTTATTTTGGCTGTCTACCTTGAATCTTTTATCTAGAATAAGAGAATGTGTGTGAACTCCCCATGTAAGAAGACATTTATCCCAAGTTTATTTGAAGTGGAAAAACAAACTAAATCACCAAAGAGACCCAGTAGCATGTACCAGAAAATACAGATTTTTTGGCACTGTTCAGATTTGTTTTGTCCAAAAAAACTGGAATATTTTGATCCATATTGTAAATTTTGATGTTTCAATTAACACAGTATGTACTGTGAAGTGCCTTATCAAAAAGTGTCGTATGTGATATCTACAACTGGAAAATGTCTACTGTAAAAGAACTTTTAAGAGGATGAAATAATCGATGACACTGACAACGAGAGACCTTTCTTGAAAGTTAAGAACATGGCTTATTCGGCATAATCGGTCATATAATATGTAAACATTGCAACATTATGAACAGATTTCCTTTGGACAATATAAACAAGTTTGAAATTGTATGTATTTCGGAAGATCGGATTAAGTAAATGCGCAAGTAAGATGCGTAAATGTGTTTACAACCGAGTTCCTACCTTTCATAGGACGACAACTGATAATATAATAAGCAAAATAAATACAGTTAGATAACATCTTGAAATATATTATAGAAATTGTGTTTAAATTAAATTATTCATTTTGAATACTACTTTACGATTTTTTTACACCAAAATTTGCAATACTTTTAAATTGTAAATGAGTACACAATATGGTTCATGTTATTAATAATCTATAACATATAAAAAAACAGAAAGATTTGAATTGTGATGTAAAATACAAACAGTGTTTTGTTGGACGAAAATTTAAAGAGAACTAAAGACAAGTCTTTTTTATCCCTGAGCTACTTGTTATAACAATTGCCATCTTGCCTTACTGAAGATCGCATACCAGTGTATGTATTATGGATTGGTAAATAGTAGATTAAACTTGATTGAAGTCGTCTTATGAAAGGATAGGGCTTAAATTGGCTGGTAAACAAGTGCTATATAATGGTATAGAAAGTTTTATAATATTTGTATTTACCGATCTTAGCCCGACAACCATGACCTCGAATTTTAAAGACATTGTGTCTTAAGAGTAGTAATGTTCATTTCTAGGCCATTTTGAGGACCGGGTCTCTTTTCGACATTGCAAAGATATTAGGATATGGAAATTAAATTAAGGGACTTTATATAATTTTCTCATTTCTATGTGGAATGTTTGTACGCACTCATTTAAATTTTAGTGTGTTTATGTATATTTGACTGTCTCTCTATGACCTAAGTTTAAAGCCCTGGTGTTAATATCTTTGCTTCCTCTGTAACCATATACATTCTGTATGTTTAATGAACTCAAGGGTATTGTTCCACAAAGCGATCTTAGTCCAAGTTGACCTTAACTGCCATGACAACACAATGCCTTCAGTACTGGTTGTCATGGTATTTAAGATCAACTTTGACTAAGATCGTTTTGTGGAACAGGACCTTGTTCCACAAAGCGATCTTAGCTAAGTATAGAACATAAATACCATGGCAACCACTACTGAAGACTGTGACTGCTGCCATAGAAATTATGTTCCACATAAGCTAAAACACCTATTCGGCCTTGTGATCCTATTCCATAAATAGTTTTTAGCTTAAGTTAAACATAATTATTGTGATGGTCATTATTACGCATATTCGACTTGATACCCAGAAATAACTGAAGCAGAAAGGTTTCTTTCAAAGCTAAACCAGTGCTATGTCCTACTTCATTCTTAGATGTTTCTGAGTCAATATTGGGGTAAATTCTTCTACAAATTGACATGCCAACAATTATTTAATGGCAATGGCCAAAGATTTTTTTTTTTTACAATCACAAAATTCATATTTTGTTTTTACTGGCAGATTTTCCTCAGTAGGACCTTATAAAGAGGGAAAGCCCTGACGATGAGCAATTACTTCATGTTGCTATTCCATGCATTTTTTTCTTTGAATTCTTAAGAAACTGACTTTTTTTCTTAGAAACGTCAATAACATGAGACGTGTGGGATTCGACTGTGGACATTTTCTTTTTTTGTTGTTTCTGTTTGCAATTTTATGATCTGTTCTGTCATTGTCTGTGTAGAAAACAGGTTCTATGTAAAGCTGGAAAGTTCTTTCATTCACCTTTTGTCCTGGTCACCTCATAAACTCACGGCAGTTTTGTCAATAAAAGGAGATAACTTCATAATATTATAGCAAAGCACCTGAATATCAATGCCATATCCCATGTTTGCCAATAAAGGGAGTTAACTTTACAGTATAATATGTAAGCACATATTCATGCATATTTCTGAAAGAAAAAAACAATAACATTAAACACTTGAATAATTTTCAATTTTTTTTTTTTTAATTTGTTTGAATATATTAATATAAATCAATACCCCAAAAATACACAAATATTTATGGCAAAAATAAGAACACTTATGTGCTATGAAAGAAAAGGAAAAAATGTCATGGTTTGTAACATTACAATTAATCGTCTTTGATCCATAGATATCATTAACAGAAATGATATATAGTTAAAAGTTTTACTAAATAAATTAATTTAAAGAACAGATGGTGGATAACTCAACATAAGTATGCCAAAAATCGAAGATTTGTTTTTTGAGCTTTGTGATTAGTATATATAAAAAATTTAAACTGTTATCTGTGAAGTTTTGAAATAATGCTCCAGATGTCCCTTTTATGGTCAAACTGAGCAAGATTGCTTTCAGACTGATCTGCATGGACCTTGACAACTTTGACCTTGAAAGTGTGACCTCCTTAGGTGACACGCTGGATCTAAGGCTTGCTTATTTCAAAACATGATTTTGATGGTTACATGTTGTAAGTAATCCAAAATCTTTTTCTAGTTAATTATTTAAAAACGTCCCTAATTTCTTTGACTAACAGCCGGATGCCTTGCACCTGTTGCTACTCCCCCTGTCTGAATTTGGTAATGAGTGGCCACCTAGGTTAAAGGCGACTAACTCTGTACTAACTGTGATGAGGGAAGACTAGCCTCCTTAACTGACACGCTGGAGTTAAGGTTTGCATTCTGTCGACTCTGTTAGACTAGAAACATTTAACTTTCAATCCACAAAATATATTCCACAATTAGGATTTAATTACATACCAAATAGTCCAATACCATAAGCCTTCAACTTTTTGAATAAAACCGAAAACAATGGCTGCCTAAACACAATACTCACAATCACTGCCCAGTTCTGCCATTCACAAAGTTCTATCACTGTCCAGTTTCGATTTTCACAATGACTCTTATGTCAGAAAAAAAAAGCTCTTATGATGTTGATTGAAACTAGTCAGATACAGTTTTGTTGCAGAAGTTTGATCTAAATCTAGTGAAACTTATTCACTGTACTCACTGTATCTTTAGACAATTGTATTATGGAACCTTCAAGACCCTTTTTATAGAGCCTGATGCAAGAGCTCGATATAGTCGTCAAACTATGTCTTTTGTCTTCCCCACTGCCTGTCAAGTGTCATTAAAAATTGACATAGCTTTCTGTAATTTTTATGGGTTTTTTTGTTGAGAAATGTAATCTTTATTAATTTTTTGTATACCGGTAATTAGTTTTTTGGGGGGGCTACAGTAGCGATGTAGACTGATGTTGT
>JAVFBY010202995.1:0-10992 GCA_034781015.1 Tonicella lineata | reverse complement strand
CTGCACCGGATGTATTTTCTTGCCCCAGCTATCACTCGCCAGGAAAGCGAACTCTTGACTTCTGTTCGCCTTCATTAAAGCTTCAAGGAGACCACGGCTATTGTCTTCGTTAACAAACATCACAACAGCTCTTGCTTTGTCCACACCATACATTTCTTTCACGAGTTTCTCAAATGTGTCCTTTGTAACTGAGAGAGGTATCTCTAAAGTTTGTGCCACACACACGCCTGGAAGGTAACACAAATATTCTTTAACGAATTGCTAACAGTTTCTGCCCGATAAAATGCTGGTAGATAAAATAAGAACAAATTAACCCTATCCAAAACTTGAAATTAAAGGAATTGCGGTTAGAGGCAGGGGGATAGAGTTACATCCCACCATATAACATACTAAAACAATACCCCTCCCCCTCCCCCCCTCATCCACAAAATACCCATAGGTAATCACAGTAATTGTTTTTTTACGCGGTTACCCGCTTTCGTTTCAACGACTGTCAATTCAGAGATGTCAAAAACACTAACCAAAGACACATATTAACGAAGGCCACTTAGTTTGACTGCTAATAAACGTGGTGGATTTAGATCAACACCATACTAAACACATCTGTATGTGTGCCTTCAGAAATCAGGGACAGAAATAAATCATATTAATACAATAATACAATATAATTGATGACAACATAGAATATCAATTAGCTCGAGTTTCCTGTCCGTTGAAATATTCGCTGCCTGGGGGTTGCAATTAGATTTGGCGACGTGGATTCTGTTTAGATTTGTCGGTTGCTTCATTAATTTGTCCAACTGTCGACTATGGCATACGCAGACCTATGATAAATTCAATATAGTAAGTCGGATCAGCGGTTGAATGCTAATGACTTGCTCTTTTGACATAGGAATACCAGCACTGGACAAAGATTAATTGAGAGCTTCCCGTGACGGAAATTGCAACCAGTATGGCCTTTTGCTATTGTACAAAAAACGCCTCATACTATGGAAGCAAATCTTTTATCGATTTTATTGCGGTAAAATACAATTGATCCGTAATCAACGAAAGTCAATAAGGCTAGTTCACCGGAAATGGACGATTTTTGTCGAACAGCATTTCCCAATAGAGACCTCAATCGCGTCAACAGACTAAACAGCCGCGAGTGAAAAGGAGCACGTTTGTCGATATGTGTTAATCATTAACAGACTTGAGTTTCATTACTAACAAATTTGAGTAATTTATATCGACGTGAAATATTTGCAATTTTTATAATCGTATGGTTAAGTCAATGTTTTTTTTATATATTGAGCTGATTTAACGCATGTTCTAAGAGTATATTGGTAGTTGATTTTTTGGGGTCTGTTAACAGGGCTTTTCATTTTGGCAGCAACTGCTTTTTTCTTTCTTTTTTATAACCACGTATTTTTGTTCGATTGCAACTAATTTAAAAGAAGAGAAAATTAAAAAAAACAATAAATTTGATGATAAAGCAAATCGAATTGTATGTATAACTCCGTTGAACTAGGTTAGACAAATATATGGTGAACTATATCGCCATGCTGCATTCAAACTTACTTTCACAGACAAATAACACAAATCCCATCAAATTTAAATTTTGCAAAAATTAAAGTTTCCAAAAGTACATAGTTATGTTATATACATTTGCTGCAGAAAAATTCATTGCATATTTACTTGATAAATATTCAGTAATGTAACTTAAAGTAATGTGGCATTAACAGACCACCATATGCTTCGCTCACCAAGAAACACACACATTTTATGGCGAGTTTTACAAAAAGATGGGTTTGCTCTTCCATATGAAGATGACTTGTATGTATGATGGCTTGTCGAGCATTTTATAGATATAAGCCCATCTAGACGCCACTGTCACAAAATGTCGACCAAATACAAAACAAGGACGCAGATCATGGTGCAAATATATAACTGATGGAAATAGAAGGTGCAAAACAGCACACACTTATTGGATTCATGTCTCCCTAACCCTGAATGCATAAGAGGACAGGTTCCTCCTACCAACTACCCTTTAATATCTGCTGAACTGCATCTGTTTACCTGATAAAGACTTTCATCTTAAGAAATGCTATTGATAAAAAACACAATTTATGATTTTAGCACCAGCCTGAGTTGCATCAATTCGAATGTCAATTCCATCTCCATAGAAGTTTCTATACATCTTGTTCGAATTCGGAATTATCTGATCTTTGACTATAGGCATGACTATTTTCTTGAATGCGTTAATTTGCATTATAATGTGAACGTTAGAGTTTTTTCACTCTTGTCAAAATCTCCTTTATTTTGGCTTAGTGTGTGAGTTTATACTCCATAGCATCGCCATGATATATGGCAAACTGATAATTCAACACCCATAAGTAAAACAACCACCGCATATAGTACTGGAACTTAAACAAATTAATCTTTAAACAAGTGCAATCGTAGCCTACTACGTACCACAAACCCCACATTGGTGGTCCTCTATAATATAGTTCACGGGTACATAAGCACTACACTGATTTCACCATCACACTATCACGCCAAGTTATTAGTTATCCAAACTACATCAACGCACATATATGCTTTGGAGAATGTTATCGCTGATAATGTTCACCGTCATACAAACACTAAATTTAGCGTCATTGAATACTAATGCTTCGTTAAGTTTGCTGACGAATAAAGTGGCCAAAAATCACCGATTCCTTTGTCGAGGAGATCCTTATCCATGTTGAATATCTTCCAATTGTTGGACAATAAGCGGCAAAAAGCACACGAAGCTCTCCGATCATTTAGTTTCTGTTATTTGTTAGCACCTCTGAGTGGAGAAGACATGTGGAGACAGTTAAATAAATAACCCGTTATCATTTGGATATACTTTATACAGAATTGCAATGAATTTTCGCATAACCTCGCATCTACAATTCAATTATTAGCGAAAGATAGTATTGGAAAACGAGAAGATCTCGCTGAAGTCATATACATCTCGAAACTAAACTATTGTACCAGATAATACATTTTTTTACCAAGGAACAAGCACGGTGTCGTGGCTTTTGCTTGAACAATATCATAGACTACCATGTCACTTTTCAGTGTTCGGTTTTATATATAGTAAACAGTAAATATATAGGTCATATATATATACAATAATTTTAACATAAAGGACGGGTAGTTGTCGGGAGCTACCTGGTTCCCTGGACCTGGTGCCCGCAAAGCTAAGGGATACCAGGAAGCCGATTTGCTGTGAACTTCTGACTTTTCGTCCTGTTTTGTATTTGATGTTGCTGACGACGTCACGGGTGGTTTCCTCAACCCATTTGTCTGGCACACCGTTGCCTTTAAATAACGAAAATAGAGGATAATACTGTTTACTTTTTATTCGTATTTTCTAGTTCGAATTTACTGTCACATACATCGGATGGTTGGCAGAAGATTAGTGTGCCATGGTGCTCTATGAACTAAGGAATATCAGGAAATCGATGTGTTGTGTAGTCCTACTGTTGTTATATAATGTCATATCTGTGTTACCAGTGACGTAGAAGGTGGTTTCCTCTATCGATTGAGCTTGTACGCCACATTTGAGTGAAATAATCTTAAGTAAGACGTAAAATCCCCAGTCTAGCAAAACAAACAACTATATCCAAATTTCATTTTGAAACGACACAGGAACACAATTCAGAATATTTTCACCCTAAAGGCCCTCTAGACATATCAAACGGGTTTGTTGCCTTCCTGTTTTAAGCCTCACTTGCTTACAACCCAGACCATGCAAACTGTCATCGGTGAGACCAAATTAACCATAGGCGTGAAGCTTTAAACTTCGATTTGTTTTGTTAAAGACTGTAAGACAAAACATGCGATTTTAATCACCGCACCGCCTCGCCCCAAGCAACTTTGTATAAATGTGATTTGTTTCTTGTATTGACACAGCAGAAAATCCTCACCGCTCTCGAAACTAGAGTCCATATTGGTACGTGGCCTTATTTCGCGCAGTCTTTCCGTTTTATGTAACAGCTTTTGTACGTAAAATGTTTTATATATTAGCTAGCTCGCCAAAGGTCCCGGGTTCGATCCGCGGGGAAGGCATGTATTTCTTAATATTTATAAATTATATATATATGCCAGAGTAAAGGTCAAACAATAAAACACATATGTGGATAATGTTTAGAACAAAAGATGTTACTTTGACGTCTACGTGTCAGTGTCTTATGACTTATGAAAGATTGTCAGCCTTTACTTGGGTAAACTTTGACGCTCACTCGATCGTCGGCCTCTATAGCTCAGTCAGTAGAGTGTTGGCCCTGCTAGCCAAATGTCCCGGGTTCGATCCCGGTGGAGGCATGCACAAATTGCTCTCTTTACGATTATTAAAAAAGTATATATGCCAGAACCAGATTTTCGGTATAACTCAAACAATAAAACACATTTATTGGTGATATCTAGAAAGATATATGCTACTTTGGCGTCTTTGTGCCAGTGCCTTATGTAGAGAAAGATCGACAGCCTTTACTTGTGTGAACTTTGGGGCACACTCTATCGTCGGCCTCTATAACTCAGTGGGTAAAGTGTTGGCCCTGCAAGTCTAAGGTCCCGTGTATTATTCCGGTGGAAACATGTACAATTTTTATTCTTTACATTAATATATATATATATGCATGTCACATTTTCTTTCTCTGCATTTATACAAATATATATATTATTTTATTCTTTCCAAGATATGTACTCTTACTATTTGTTGAAAATATTTCAAAGTATTTAGAGTTTAAAGAACAATATAATTGAACCGATATAATTTTATGTTTTAAAAAATGTATAACTCTTTGCAAAAAAAGTCTATCAGGTTGCACCGCAGCTCGGTCACTCTAAAATAATATGTAGACATTCTCAGCCAGATTCATCAACAAAACTGTTTTCTAGGATTGAATGATCAAGCTGGTAATAAAACGTTTTCGTTTCTTTACAAAGTCAGATTTTTTTTGCCATATTAATAGTAAATTGCTGACAGGCAATAATTGCAACTAATCGTAATGTATCGTTGGACAGCAAACCTAGTTCATTGCGCTGGTAACACTATATTTGCATACTGTCACTCATTGGCACGTGCCAATTAAAAGGACAGTTTTACAAAGAACTTAAAAGGGTTTTGAAATAAGCAAATGTACTTCCAGTATATATTGGGTGTATGTAAGGCATGATTAAAACTAAAAATAGCCATAATGGCCTTGACCCCACTACGCCCTAATTGCAACGTAAAATGAAAAATCGACGGATCATTCAGCGTCGGAGTCATCCTAAGGTCCCGAGGTTAATTTGTTTTCATTTAACGTTGCAGCCTACTGCCTTGTTTCCATATTTAAATTGCACATTTGAAAAGGAACCTATTTTATGACATATTATCTATAAAGTTAATACGTATCTGTGGCAACATTGTGTAATACATGTATATGGCTTTAACGGGTTTTACAGGGTCCAGTTACTCAACAAAAGAGGGGGGGGGGCTCTAATTGTGGAACAGTTATCTCAATCGTTAGAAGCAATATTTTTGGTTTTGACCAACGGGGCCCTATTCGGCAAATTGGATTTCAGTTTATTATCCCGGCCTCCACTCCCCCCCCTCCCCAATGCTGATTTTGTCCATAATCTAGAGACGTTATCTATAGATGATTTTTTTTCTCCAAATTGACACACATGCCTATTGGGTAAATCCCTTAGACATGTACGAATTTCTGGGTTTGAAGAACGTAGTGGGGTCAAGGTCATTACGGCTATTTTTAGTTTTAATCTTGAAGCCGTTTTACACAATGCAAGTCGTGCAATAGGACGAAATAGCCCTGCGATGGGATTTGTATCTGTATCTATTATGCCTTTACATATTTGTAGTTAATATCATCTGTTTATTTTGATTATTTATAACTATTGTAGTCTGCCTACTGTAGTCGGTCTACTGTTTGGAAGAGCAGTACCTCGCATAAGTCGATCAACAGTAAATATGTCAACGCAAATATTCCACCATTTAGTAATCATGAAATCAATCAATTATTTAAAAAATCCACACATTTTTTATTCCATGTTTAAATTAATAATCCGGAGACGTAACTTATTTATTCTTAAGCACTATGAATGAACTACCGTTTTTACTCTCATCTGTTCTACATTTAAAGTGCTGTCTTTTTAACTGTTTCCCTTGCGCTCTTTTTCTAAAAAGAACCTTAACGCTGTTAACAAATGACCGATTACACAAATGAAACGGGTGGCAGCTTCGCTATAAAACTAGTTTTGTCACAACACAATTCAACTCGTCCCAACTCATCCTCAATACATTTAGAATTCAGGTGAAATAAAAGCATCGCGTATGAAGAACATGCCTGAATGGTAAATTTAACATTTAATCAGAGCAACAGATTTTTTAAAGGAATAAAGTAGCAGATGGAAGAGTTGATTTCCCCAGATTTCGCTCTGTGAAAAACGCTTGAAGAAAGACATAAATGATTACATTAAATTCTGTAAGAAGTTGAATGGTCCGTTTTTGGTTATAACAAGGCATGTTCTTTTTATTTGTAGCGTTTCCTAATCGATAATAATTATTGCTTTATCATTTATTAATTATTAGTATTAGTAATTAAAGAAAACAAGCTGATTTCTATAGCCAAAAGATTATCGGGTTTATCAGAGAAGAAGAAGGGTTTTGTATGGGAAGGGTGGGAGTGGGTGAATTCTTATTGCGAGTGCTCGACTGCTTCTTGATGCCGTCATGCTCTCGGACCTGACGGACATGCATAAAGCTGCCGATTTGTTGTTTTGTCTTGTGTTGTTCTGTCTTTCAACGTTGCCAATGGAAGGTCAAGGGTGTTTACCTCCACACATTGGACTGGCACGCCGTCATTTAGTTGAAATACCTTGAGCCCGGTGTACGTGATACAAAATGTAATACAGAGTTTTACATTTGGCTGGCGAAGATGCGCAAGATTCTAGTTTATCCAAAGTGTCAAAATCTACTGAAGTAGACTTTGCAATGAACAAAATCCCGGCCTGTGATACGTTAACGTCTTCTGACCAGTTACAAAGTTAATTGTTCAGGTTGCTCAATGGTTTGTTTCATATATATGCCATCTGGTTTTGTCATCTCTTTGGCCACTTCGGCTACACCGATTTGGCGTAATATCAATATCCTATCCAATGATATCCGCGATACTTTATCCGCACATCGGCTACGAGCAAAAACATTCGTAAGGAGGACAGCGGTCATTGGATTGTGGGAGTAGCGGTGGTTTCATATGATTTCCTCACTGACACTGTCGTCATATTATGTCAAATAACTTTAGGAACGGTGTAAAATCCCAATCAAACAAGCAAAATAAACCCATTTTGTTAAGGATGACTTGGTCTGATTGAAGCGAAAAGATCGTTGCTAAAAGCTTATCGTTGTTTAGTGATGGCTTACAGATGGGTGGAAATACGTTGTCCTTTGTTACTGTTAAAAGAGGATTTGCGGGCTTCCAGATGAGCTCTTAACGGAGGAAATGAGACGAATTTGTCTTACTAAAAGTGAATTTTAAGTTTAAAAGCTTAGTTTTTCTGTCGATAAATTGATGCAACGATATAACTCCAAACTATTTCAATTAAGCGGTGATTTTCTTCCTCTTTGTGTCTATATAAAGATAGGAAAAAAAAACCAGACATGTGTCTTTTTAACGTATCCGGATATAAATAGTGATTTACAAAAAGACAGTTTTACTAAATAACAAAAGGAAACCGTAGGTTTCTTTCACTTAAAGAGTACTCAACTAAAATTATATTGTCAAGTCACTGTCTGTCATGTTATCAGTGGCAAAAAAATATGTCAGCGTTATACTACATATACAGTGAAGTATGGGTCATAAATCCAGAAGCCTCAAGTTTGGAGTAGAACTCAAGGACTTGATTTACGTATCTGTGAATCGTCTCTTTTTGGTAAATGTCCCATTTGAAGAGATATAGTCGCCCAAAATCATTGTTATCAACAAATTCAGATTGCTACGTTTTTGTGCAATATTAACAATTGTCCATAAATTAAAATTCTACAGTCGAACTTATTTTGTTGAATTTGTATCCAATGTGTACTTAGTTGGAACAAAAAAATCCTGCTGTATCGCGTTTCGGTGACATTTAGTGGTGACCAAAGGATGTAAGGTTAAATTAGATACCAATCAGTTCCGAGAAAAATAGCGGAATTTAGCATATCAAAGTCACAAGCCTTCTTTATGCTAATGTATGAATGTCAGTCAAACCCTTGTTGTACGGGAGTTGTCACCCCTTCATTTTAATATTCTGGAAGCATATTAAAACTAAACGCGTTAAATGTTAACGAAAAGATTTCAATTTATTATTCTTCGGGTAAGTAAGTAAAACTCATGGAATTCTATAATTACACAAAAATACATTATTTTGGGCGATTATGTCTCTTTAAAGATCGTCTTCATTCATGTATGTATATATAGAAATACAGTCTTTACTTGGGTGAGCCTTGACTATCGCTCTATCGACGTCCTCTATAGCTCTATAACTCAAACAGCAAACACAGTTGTGACTAATATCTAGAAAAAAAGATGCTGCGCTGGCATCTTTGTGTCAGTGCCTTATATAGAGAAAGAAATGCAGCATTTACTTGCGTGAGCCTTGACTATCGCTCTATCGACGTCCCCTAGTAGCTCAGTCGGTAGAGTGTTGGCCCTGTAAGCCAAAAGTCTCGAGTTCGGTCCCCGGTGGAGGCATTTTCTTTCTTGCATTTATAAAAATATATATATATGTTTTTTATTACAAAGCTAATCTTACTATGTAGATGCATTCTGCGTTTGTTTATTGTTTTTTTTAATAAAATATCGAAGCTATAAATATGCATACATAAACAACTTGTATTTGGTTTATACATATAAAAGTATATTTTTTCCATGTATTTATATATATTGGAACAAGTATGTGAAGGCTGTCATTTGTGTCCATATCGATCACTATTTCGCGCCTAAGGAATCAGCGCTCGCTTTGTTGTTCCGCGGCAAGAAATACTACTTGACCTGATCCTTTTGTTAGTCTTGATAGAAACTATTCCGTTTACCGAGTCGCAGAGAACGGAACAGGACAGAAGACGACCAACTGTTTTTGTGTGATAGGAGTACTGGTTTAGCCGGATTGCGTCACTTAGTCAGTATTTCAAGCACTGGATACATCTATACGAGCAAATTATTTGGTTAACCCAAGGACAATTACGTGCTGGTTTGGAGGACTCGAGTGTATCGCATATGCTTGGGAACAATGCCAGACAAGACGTTAAAATACTGCTCCAATATTCAATCAGACGTTTTAATAATAAAAAAATTGTTCGGTTTTGTCGTTCATACAAAAATAATATGTGACAACTGCCTTGTTAGTTACTTAGATTTAACTATAGTTCTAACTAAATTTATAATCCGGACACAACACAACATCTAGCTGCGAAGGCACTCCGTAGTGAAGAGACCGTTTATTGATTCCAATAACAAAAGATGTATCAAAGGGGAGGTAACTGTTAAATGACTTATCATTACACCTTCCTTTCTTAATAAAACACAAAATTATGAGAAAATACAACCAGTTCGTGTAATAAAAAACAAAAGATATAACAAATTACAATTTTTTTCTAATATTATCAGTACAAAGTTTTACTTTTAGCAAGTGTAAGTCTTACACACTTGAGATACAAATCAACGAATATAATGTGACCAACATATTAATGATCAGATACTTTCAATCAGACGACTTGGTTGTTTTACACTCTTACGAGATTTAGTTACATGCTCAGGTTTTTCATTTTGACTAGATAAGTTATCTGAAATGTTATTATCAGAATCTCCATCAACAACAACATCTTGTTCAGTACTATCATATAGCATGTTTGGTTTTTGATTTGTTCTAACAATATCATACCTATTTCTTCGATACTCCGCACCTGAAGGTGTTTCCACTATGTAGGAGCGTGGCGAAACTTGGTTTGCACAGTGGCTTTAAGAGGCCATTTATCATCCCCACGGCTACGGAATCTAACATTATCTCCTTGTTCTAAGGTAAGTAACTCTCTTACCGTTCTATCATAATAAAACTTCTGTTTCATTTTCTTTGCTACTTTGTTAACAATGTAATTATTCTGTTTTGGATATAGCTGTTGCTAAAAAATTGGAAGATTTGTTCTGACCTTTCTCCCGTTATTTAACAACTCTATAGGTGACACACCGTGTTCCATAGGTGTAGATCTATATGACAATATACTCAAATAAAAATCACTTCCAACATCATTACATTTTTTCAAGAGATTTTTAACTACACCAACACATTTTTGAAATTGACCGTTTGACTGAGAAAATTCAGGACTTGAAGTCCAATGAAAAAAATTATACAATTTTGAAAATTCTCTAAACTCTAGTGAGCTAAACTGAGAGCCATTGTCACTAAAGGCTTGTTTTGGTACACCCTGTCCTGAAGATACATATTTCATAGCATTTACCACTGACTGAGATGTTGTACTTTGTAACTTACAAACTTCTGGGTAATTTAAATAGTAAACACAGATTACCAAGTAATACACACAAATCAACACCTACTTTTTCCCACGGATAGTTAGCGACAGGGTGAGGTTTTAATGGTTGTGGAGCTTGCTTTGTTCTGTATTTTAAACAACTCGAACATGCATTCACCATGTCTTCAATGGACTGGTTCATACCAGGTCAGTACATAACCTGCCTAGCCCTATGCGGGGTTTTTCTATGCCCAAATGGCCGCTATGCAATTAATGTAACATATCTATTCTCAATAAGGTAGGGGTCAAAATTTTGTTCGCTTTTATTACTAGACCATCTACATACAGTACAGGGCAGAACTAACTTTACATAGAACGCGCCTGGAACAAAAACAAAAACGCGCCTAATATTTTTACAAAATCGCGCTTAGGCGCGCCTAGTCGCGCTAATAGCGCGTCTACTAGGTATGACA
>JAVFBY010202884.1:0-10993 GCA_034781015.1 Tonicella lineata | reverse complement strand
AATAGTTTGCGTAAATGGTGTAAAAGAAGTAGTAATTTGAAAAAGAGGTAGCAAAAACTTACATTTTATTAAATATAATTTCTTCTATAAGTCTCAGAAAAAAATAATTTGCTTATTATTGTTCTACATAGAGAGACGATTCAGAATATATATACATGTGTTGCAAAATTCACAGCAGTTTAGAAGTAAAACGGCAAAACGTAAAAATAATTATTTGAGGGTTAGAGTATCCTTAAGCCAAAAAGTTGCAAAAAGAGAACTACTCGTCAATTGATTACAAGTTTAAACCTTTATTACTTCAATAAATGATACAAAATGACTGTGCTAGATGTCCTTGACCTTGATAGAAGGCTAGTGATTCTATTGATACGGGTGTTAAGACAGGTGCTTTATCTATGTTCCAATGTTACTTATTGTTATCATGTATACAAATTGCTGGTTGTTCATAAATATGTATAGTCTGAATCATGTGACGATTTATGAATATATGTTTATTGTATATAGACTATATTTATTTGTACTCGTATATGACAATTTTGTGAATAAAGTCAAATCCTTGGGTGATATTTACAAATGTATTTGATGAATTCAAGAATAAAGTCGCTGCTTTTGGTTTTATTGTTTAATATTATAATTCATGAATAAAGCCAAGGATCATTCTGGGCTCTGGTTTTATTTTTTTCAAGCCTATAAAGTCAAGAATCTGGTTTTGTTTATGGTACTTGAAGAATGTATGCATAAAGTAAATCTTTCTGGTTTGATTATTTATTTGAAGAATTCAAGAATAAAGTTAATGCTTCAGATTTCACAACAATACAACAGTGCACACTGTTACAAAAATTAAATAATGTTGTACTAATTTGCACAAATCGTTGTTTCGCTAGTTTTGGTTTTGTGCATATATATGCGAGAGGATATTGTGCCAATCAAATAGGTGATAGAAACAGCCCTTGACGTCATAGCCAACATCAAAGACCAATTTTGATTGGTCAATTTGCCGGGGAGTTAAATTCCCTGATGTCTTGTGACGATAAAATTTACATTTTCACTCGAGAAAATATCAGTATTATCACAAAACTCATATCATTCAAGGTATAGGCCAATCCGGCACCAACCAGTAAATATATTTTGTTATGAAATTATGATTATTAAAACATTAAAATTGTAATCGGCTGTTTATCACAGAAAAACAGATATCCCATTAGCCCTATAAATAGTCTGCTAGCTTCATTACATTATCTAGCATAATGTTATGAAGCTAGCGGACTATTTATAGAGTTAATATCTCTTGCCAGTAATTGAAGGCCTGTTATCCGACATGATGAAAATTGTAACAGATGGGAAGACATTTTATGACCATTAAGTAGTGTTGGGCTGGCCTACCATCTAGTTTTTCAACGCATGGTAAAACTTTGGGGACTAATTACGCGACATCCCAAGCTTTCAGTTTTGTGCACTACTTTCTAGACGGGGAAAGCTGATTTATGGAAAAGTATTTCCCTTGGAAAACTGTGAATGTGTAGTTTTTCAAAACATAATACGCCTAAAAAGCATTTGATAGTAGAGATTAAAAGAATTATATTGCTATATAGTCGTACGACTTAATCGTGTAGGTCGAGTGTATCTATGCATGTGTAGTTCGTCTGACGACGACTGCAATATTAAGAACAAGTTATCAAATATCACTACATAAAATTGGGACTTTACGGCGAAGGTATAATCAAATGATTTGAAGACGGGAAAGAATGCATGTACAAGGGGGAACAACTCTTAAGGGACAATACAATATCATTTAAGAGTGGTCTCTCTTTAATCCCCGCCATCTCTATTACTAACTCTGTCGGTCGGTCAAACTTTCCCTCATGACAACGTGAACAGGATAGAAGCCAAACCGCTTAAGATAGAGAGTTCAAATTTGGGAATGCAGCTTAATATAATGCTAAACTAAACTCCTATTGAAAATTGTATCATACCGAACAAATGTCAGGTTTCCATGGCAACAAATGTGTTCGAATCTGTCATTTTTTTTTTTACATGACGACGTGAACAGGATAGAAGCTAAAATGCTTAAGATAGAGAGTTCAAATTTGGAATGCAGCTTAATATAATGCTAAAGTAAACTTCTATTGAAAATGGGATCATACCGAACAAATTTCAGGTTTCCATGGCAACAAATGTGTCCGAATCTTTTTTTTTTTTTTTTACGTGACGACGTGAACAGGATAGAAGCCAAACCGCTTAAGATAGAGAGTTCAGATTTGGAATGCAGCTAAATGTAACGCTAAACTTCACTCCTAATAAAAGCGGGGTCATTCCCAATAATATTTGGTTTCCATGGCAACAAACATGCCTTGGCCAATAAAGAAGAGCTTAATGTCGCAGCTATAGCCATTCTATGCTTGTTTGGCTGGTAGCCAGTCTAGCTAATTTTGGTATTGCGGTGATTTAAAAAGCTAATTTCAATGATTTTTGATAGAATATATCTTTAAGGAAACCATTTTGGCACGACGACAACTTGGGGGGGATAAAACATTTAGGCCTATAAATGATGTCTGTCGCCCCCAAATATTTGAATCAGGGATGCATGGCGCTCTAACAAAAGTACCGCCGCTCACGTTTTTTGTGACTTCTTGTTGTGCTTGGAAACATGGTTAATAAAGGTATATCGTAAGGTTTGCCATATCAATATATTGCGATTCGGTGCCTAGCTGCAGGACGTGGGTCCGATTTCCGGACGGGGCTCAGTCGGCAACATTTTCTGATCTAGAATAGGCCTATACTGGCATGGAGCCATTGCTGTGTAACCTGGCTATGGACAATACAGGCTTTTTTTTTTTTTTTTACAGAAGGAAGATTTTGAGAACTTGTTGGGCGAAGTGCCGCCATTGTTCTCAAAATCTGCATTCTGTAAAAATGCCTGGATTGTCCATAGTCTTAGGTTACGCAGCAATGGTCTCATGCCAGTGTTCTCGATTCTAGTTCAGAAAATGTTCCCGGCTGAGCCCCGCCTGGGAATCGGACCCACGCCCTGCAGCTAGGCACCGAATCGCTACTTATATACGGATACAAAGTAGGCCTAGACTGATAATGATACAGAACTCTGCATCTACCGGATCGCCAGCTGTCGGCTTTCTCTATTATAAAAAAGGGTCGTCAGTTGGAAGACATTCACTACCCCTCTCAAACCTTTTACATTGAAACTCACGCGATGCGAGACTTTTTCGTGTAACATGAATGGTACCACTTTTTTTTCTCGGGGATAACACTTTCTTAGTTTTGACCGATTCTAGCTCAATTTTGCATGCTGAGCCCCCCGTCCGGGAATCGATTGAAAATACTGTTCAGCTGATGCTATATTATATGCATCAGCTGATTATAATATTAATCCATAATTCAAAGTGCCTGTTTGTGAATGATTACTTTCTAAACGACACAGTCATCCGAAAACATGGTATCTCTATAGACACACCATATGCTGTATAAGGTTGATTGTCTGTGTTATGACCCAATTTCATATGCTCTGTTTTGATTGGAGACATATACACCTCTCATTACCCAATCAGCGACTCTCGACCAGTGTACACCAGTCGCTTGTAGGCCTTTTGTTTGATGTTACGGCACAGACAAGAACATCTCGTTGACTCAATAAAACAACTGTGTGTTGGGTGTCATTAAAACTGGATATAGAAACCCAACTGGCGTAGGCCTAAATCTTCTGAGTGGACTATCTATCATCCTCACCGAGCAACCACAGAAGGAAATCTCGAAGCAGTTTCAACTCTCGCGCAAACCGATTTGGTCAACCAATCAGTGGGCAGAAAACACGAGATTTTCTTAACAATCTGCAGACTGAACAGACACAAATGTTAGAGATTACTCCTGGAGAAACTTCAAGAGAATATATACCGCTTTTTATTAGTGCTATCTACCACCCGTGGTTGACAACGCTTAGCCGACATATACAAGTGTTCGATTTTGTTACTTTGTCGCAGTAATTGGCCAGAGGATTCTGGATGGCGGCCACCTCCCTGATGGAGACCTGACGTGAAAACACGAAGTTATAATTGGAAATGGAAAGATTGTCAACAAGAACAAGAGCACGGTTTCTATCAAATTGATTTTGAGGGTAGCTCATTATAAAAAAGCCTCGCTGCTGTCGGCGTTAAACCCCAATCAATCAAAATAAAATGTTCAGGATAGGGCCTACGTGTCGCGACCCCGGACAATTAGCTGTGAAAGCCACATGCCCGCTGAACGTCTATAGCTGAAGTATTTCCGTCCGGGAGAGCAATCCCGTTATTCTTCAATCCAAAGAATCACACACATCAAATGACGCCACACAAGATTTTCATTTTAAAAATAGTTCTATAGCATTGTGGGGTCTAGCGCTTAGTGTGTCTTTAAAGGCCCACTAACCGCTAGACGTGTTAAATGCTATAAAACTATTTTTAAAATGAAAATCAGCGGGAAAATAGAGGTAAAAGTTTGTATTTTTTGGCGTTCACCATTAATTCGACAGGGGCGGACAACTCTGTTCTAAAGAAAGCCGTTTAAATACTTTACAGATTTTTCTTAGCTAAACTGTGTACATTTCCACCTTCTATAGGACGCATGAACGGTGTCCTTAACTGTTATGTCAATCATGTAACATGAATAAAAAAATCTTGCATCATGAGTTTCAATGTAGAAGATATGTCTGACGGGTTTAGGTAGTTTGCGATCTGATTAAAATCAGATCTACATTAGCTCCCTGGTATTTTATTGTCGCGATGTAGATCTGAGGACAAACCCTACAAATGATGTTGATTGGTCGACCAATCAGAGGGCCGCTTACCAATTCAAGGTATGTTAGTCGGGGATTCCCCTTACAAAGCATCTGTTTACCACAGCTACATGCTTTTTCATTGGACAATTTAATCGGTGACCTTTCTTGAGCCCCACACTAGTTGACGTCATTGAACACCGTTTGCTATAGTATTTCCTCAGATCTACATTGCGAAAAAACAATACCAGGGAGCCGATATACATATGATTTTAATCAGATTGGGTAGTTTGCAACTATTGAACGAGACCCAGCGGACGGTCGGACTATTTAACACATCTTCGTCCGAATACAGAATTGCGTACCCAGCCAATCAGAAGATTTCGTAGGCACCTTCATTAATCAACCAAAGGTCACATGTTACAATAAGCGCTGTAAAAAAACTATTGCGGAAAGAAAATTGTGTTTTATTTTTAGGGCTATATTGTCCGCCGTGCTTATATCTGAAGTGTTGTATAAACGACTCTCTGGTTGGGTATACACACACTCCTATTTTTATCTAATGATGAATTCTGGCTGTTGCGGGAAAGGATGAACACGTAGAAGACTGAACGGATACGTATTGACCCTTGCCGTGGAAAGACTGCATGCTTTGTCGGCACAGTTATAGTTTGTAAATAGGTGGCCGGCATAAACTGCTTCTGATCCTGCGCCCGATTCCCTGAAGGGGCTCCGCCAGCAAAATGTTCTTAACACTAGAATCTGTTCAAACTAATTAAAAAGTATTAATTGTTACTTTTTAAACGAAATCTTACACATGGCTTTGTGTTTATAAACGACGTTATTTAAATGGTCCCATGGCCAAGATGTAGCCATGCAAGTAGTGTAGCCCACTAAAAGCCACATCCCAGCACAAGAGAGATGGCGGATTTGTGCAAGAAAACCAAAGGTCCAATCTAGAACTATATTAATTGCAGAAAAATACCGGCCACATGTGAATTCCGTATAGCTATGTTAGTAGACTGGAGTAGCAGTCTGATTCTCGCCAGATCTCCGGTGAACTACCTTGATCACGTAGGTCACAGGAGATCTCGCTAGAATCAGGCTGGTGGAGTAGGTCGCGAGTTCGATTCTCTACCGGGCCAGGATTTTTTTCAGCATGTCGCTAATTAATATTTATAAATAAAATACTACAAACTAGATACATCCCATTATAACAGGAATCCCGAAATGTAACCATGCATGCATCAGTGAGTGGAAACGACTACCAATATTTGATGTACCGGTAACCGTCACTTGAAAATTTGTAGTTACTAATTTTTAAACTTTAAATCAGTAAAGTTTAAATAATTTTTTGAACGATTATGCGATCACTCTAGAACACAATACGGTACATATAAGCTTATTCTTCATTAGAAAACAATTAACATAACAAGGAGAGAGTTTGAGAATTTTCACAAGTGCCGAGTTTATTTTGTCAATGAAAACAGCATAGCTGTCCTATTAGACAGCACACTTTGACTTTACACTTAGCAGGATTGTTAAAACCACGAGAAGGGGTCAACTCAGATGATCCCCATAAAACACCCATCCAGTGGTTTTAACATTACCGGATTTCAGCCGCATATAAAATCAGAGTTGAGTGGGAACAGATAATTAATAGCAGTATTTATCACAAAGGATGGTAGGAGAGAGAGAGAGAGAGAGAGACAGGTGCGCGAAATGGTAGTCACCTGGGTGTCACAGTCAAAAACAATATAAACCGAACAGAAAATCTAAATGTTAAATTCAATTGATAAAACGGCGTGGTCCTGTAGAGCTTCCCAAAATGAAACAAACTATTGCATAGCACATCTATACATCATTCCACATTCTGTCATAAAAATAGTCATTTGGTGAACTATTATATACTTTGATTTCAAAAATTTGGTCTGCGTGACCTTTTTTTAAATACCTATTTACAAGATGCGTATAAAACTTGGCTTTTAAATATACAGACTACCGTAACCGGGGTTAGAATATGGTAGCACCTACGTGACTGCTCTCAATACCAGTAAATATCTTGACCTAGATGTTATGCTTTTATAACACCACTAAAACACACCCACCCGATCCTTTCAGACGGGTCCACTGATTACGGTAGCTCTGTGTGCAGATGAGAGAGTACGAGGGTTAAACAATGCTCCCACATACTGGACAAAGAGGACTGCAGATGGAGGGCATATAGCACAGGAAAGGTTTAACAAGAATAAGCCAGGGAAAAACAATGTTCAAACAATAACAAACAGACCAGCAATAAACGCTATATTACTTACTTTACACGGTATGAAAATATATCTTAACAAATTAAACACGCAGAAAAGCACTGAGTTTTAAATACATATTATATTATCAAAACAGCCGAGGGTAATCTATGAAATTCGGTTCATAAACTGTTTTTATCGGCTGATTCTTTAAAAGAAAAGTCAATTGAAAATTAAAGAGTGCATCCAGAAATTAAAAGCTTTTCAGTTTTAACGACTTCAAGTGTAAAACCCACCAAGTCAAGCTTAGTTGATATGAACATCTATACGAAATTGTATCGTAAATCCGAAAGCTATTCATGGTCGATTAATTGAAAAAATTTACACCAGTAGGATTTATCTCCCTTTGCCTGACTGCCAAAGAGTTCAGATTTCTGGACGGATTTAATGTATGGGAATTTTCTGTTTAGATTCAGTAATCTTGTCGGTAGGACGTTATTTTACCATTCTGAATTCTTATATCCCCTGCAATACTGGCATCTCTGGTTTATTACTCTGAAAACTTGTGACCGTTTTTCACAAACTTTCACACATTCATAAGCTTGATATTGTAGTAAAGCTCAGGAATTAAAGGAAAAATTTAAGAAATGACCTGAGAAGTAAGCTTAAATACATTTTAATAAAGAATGAATGTTGAATACAGACTCAAGGAACCAGTTTTATATAGCACTGATATGGGAGCTAGGGGTTAACAGACAAAAATACCACCAATCAGCTAGGTGGGGGGACGCTATATACAAAGGGTTATTAACACTATAAGATAGATTCTTTTTTTAAAAAATTTTAAATTTGTACACCTCTGATATTTTTTTCTACATCGGAGTCCTATAACAATTAAAACGACTAAAACAAATCACATCGTGGACTTTATAACTGAATCTCCAAAAAAAGTGCGCCTAAAAATTGTTTTCAAGTCATCACTCATTTTTTCAACAATTACAAGTCGATTTCAGTCTGAATGAATAATATCAAACTTTCACTACACATATCTATAATTGGTTCCCATCAAAAAGTTCTATTTCTAATTTGAAGTTGAAGGGAATAACATAATACCCCTAACCCCTCCATCTGCAGTAAACACTCCGGAGGGCTTCACTGGCAAATGTAAATATGAAACAATTTTTTTGATGCTACCCCGCTTCAATCAGCAACAACTTACATGTACAGTACTTTGGCACACTGTAACAAAGACAATAATGAAAAAATAATAATAAATAAAGTTAACGATATAGTAAAATGTGAGTGGTGAATGACAGAGGTTTCACAATCACACCTCAATCACCCATTTGTCCAGAGAAGTACATGGAGGATGATAACAAATTGTGTAGTACGACGATGTCCTGTGTGTTCCATACAAAACACGTTACTAAACGGTGGGCTACGTCATCCACCAGCGACATTCAACAACCAGTAATGTATAAACACAGGTCACATGACCATTCCCATCAGCCATTGCACTGGGGATATCAAGCAGCAAGAATTAATGTACTTAGAACAAAGCGACAATAATGGCGACACTTAGCATTGTATGGATGAAAATCTGTCTGGCGGGCATGAACTTGGGAATACACAGTTATAACTGGATGTGGAAAGGTGCATATTAAAGAGAAGTGCCAGATGGTCAGGTGGCCTTATGACGGCTTCCACAACAGCCACACGCCATGGCACATGAATGACAGGCAGTTAACGGCCAATAGCACCAAAGACAAGGTACAAATAGGGAGAGAATTGTTAGCGCTGTCCATTTTTTACAATTGGAATTGTCTGTGCTATCGCAAACACATAGCTTTCCGTAGTCCCCATCATCATCTGCCATGCAGTGATACAGCAGGCCGTGGGCACAAAACAAACAGCTACTCTTTTCTATACAGTTGCCTACGTTATCTGGAGCGTACTCGCATGCCCCACGGCAGTTCTCTTCCGGGGAGTACCACACCTGACAATACTGACAATGTTCGTGTGGACTACTCAACAACGGGCTCTTTCGCTTGTCCTTAGTCTTTTTACCCTTTGTGGGCAGTGGTGGCTGACTTGTATGAAAAGTGTGCTTTTTCACACTAGATATCGAGTCCCGTTTGCTGGGAGGTTTGGGTAAAGCCTCTAAATTGGGATAACTATATTCATGAGGTAAAGATGGCTTGTTCTTCTCAAAAGTCACATAAGAATTAGCGATTTCCACATTGACTGAATCCAGACAGTCCGTGAAGAGACCCTGTGGCTTGCCACTTAAAGAGGTGGGGTCAGGAGCCTTCACCCACACTTCCTCCCTGCCCATCTCCAGTTTCCCTGGGGAGTTCTTCTCACTGGGTGGAGTGGGTGGCCGGTGGTGAGAGGGTGTCTTGTTCATATAATGTACCCGATGAAGATAGTGATGATTTGCATGAGGGTGTGTGAACTGGGAACAGAAATCGGGTTGTAATGGTAGCCCTGAGGAAACTGGGGATTGGGGTGTGGGACTACTGGTCGTGGTTGATGTTGTACTGGCTGACTGTGAGCTGCCCTTTCGCCCCAGTGGAAGGTCCAGAGTCTGAAACAACAATAACATGATATGAAATATGTGTCAGTTTTCACCTTCTCAATGAAATTAAACCATTTTCAAAATGTTTGGTTTGGTGCATCTTCCCTAGGCAATTCTTATCTTGCCACTATGTTCTGAGACAAGCCTTGCCACGATTCTTCACTTTTCTTGTCAGAGAAAGATCAACGTAAAAAAGCAAAAACGCATAGTCTAATCAAATATGCCTTTACACATATAACCCCGCCTCTTCTGAAATACGATAGAGCGTCAATACAAGCCAGAAAAGTTGGCGCCAACCAATAGGCCTCCACTACATTTTGTAATGAGGAATGTATAATTAACAGCAATTAACCGAACATCATTACATAAAATGGGGCTTTCTTATGACCAAGTCGGTTATATACCGGTGAAGGTTTCAATCAAATGCTCGTCTTCCTCAGTGCTTGTATAAATCCTATTTGTTATGTAACGTGCTATTGGCTGTTTAACGACTTCCGGGACTGGCACTAGGAGAGATAACTGCTAAGGAGAGGTAACTGCTTCTAGCTTGAAAAGAAATTATAAGTAAATGTGACAAGGCGAGGAATAGAGTTGAACATCGGGCCTCACCTGGTCTCGAGAAGATGGGTTTGGTGCTGCATTGGTGATATTTTGTGAAAAATAATGAAAGTAAATCTAGCAGCTACCTTGCAATGATTGCTTGGGGTTTGATGCCGTGCTCAGGGGTATTTCATCTATATGACTGCGTGCCAGTTCTATGGGTGGAGGAAACCACCATTCATGTCATTTTCATCTTTTTTAGCCCGTAACTTATTTGCATAATGCGATCTGATTGGTCCATTTTCCGTCCGTCCGTTTCCTATTCCGTGCTCTTACTTTTGACGGAGTGATCGGATTTTGTTCAAATTGTATTTGAATGCTTATCCTATGAATACGCTGCTCAAGTTCTATTTTCATCTTTTTTAGCCCATAACTTATTTGCATAATGTGATCTGATTGTTCCATTTTCCGTCCGTCCGTTTTTCTATTCCTTGCTCTAACTTTTGAAAGAGTGATCAGATTTTGTTCAAATTTTATTTGAATGCTTATCCTATGAAAACTCTGCTCAAGTTTGATTTTTATGTTTTCCAGCCCGTAACATATTTACTAATACATAATGCGATCTGATTGGTCCACTTTCTGTCCGTCTGTATTCCTATTCCTTAATTTCTGAATCAAATCCTGTAATAATGTATAGTGTGCTGTTTGCCAAATCTAGCGGGACCCTTCCTGACAGTCAGTTTTCTAGTTTGACATGACAAATTTGCATTGCCAGTGTTTGGTGAAAAAACAAACAGTGCCAGTGTTTGGTGAAAAAACAAACAGAAACTTTGTATAAAACAAGAAGGAAAGCTCTTCAGAGACCTGCAG
>JAVFBY010202773.1:0-10994 GCA_034781015.1 Tonicella lineata | reverse complement strand
CACACGCTTAAATGTCTTTCAAAATAAACGTTAAAAATAATAAGTTTAGGTTAAAAAACGTTGGACTTGTCCTTTAAGTCACAAATTTTTCTTTCTCAAAATATTCTAATGTGAGTCTCTGTAGTTAGTCGGTAATGTTGGCCCTGCCAGCCAAAGTGCCCGAGGTTTAACCCCCCTAAAGACACACATTTATCTTTCTGTGCAGCGGGTGGTTGGGCGGGAGCTTCCTGATGCCGTGGTGCTCTAGTGGTTAAGGGGCATCAGGAAGTCAAGTTTTTTTTTTGTAGTGTCAGGTTTTTTTTTCTCTTAATTTTTTTTCTTTTTTATGTCTCCTTTCATGTTGCCAGTGACGTGAACGGTGGTATCCTCCACCCATGGGGCTGGCACGCCATCATATAGGTGAAATACCCCTGAGTACGGCGTTAAACATCAATCAATCAATCTTTCTGTGCATTCATTAATATGGAAGCTTGTCTCAAGATTACAGATTTTTATAACTCTATTCTGTCAAACTTTGTAACAATTTGTATGTCAAGTCTGTTCAAAATTACCCTTTGTCCTGTAAAATTTCCAGAATTAAACCTTGTGTAATCTTTAGGCAAAATAGATGGAAGTTTATTGAGCCTTGGGGCCAATTCCTCAAAACAATTTCTGACTAAGTCAAGATTTTGAGTTGCTGATTTACCACTTATGTCACTATTTTTCTAAATGGTTTTATTTTTTCTGGTTACTTTATGACATGAATATAATATATACCAAAATCTCAATTGTCTAGATTTAAAATTAAGACATTTTAGTTAATTTTTAATTTTGACTTGAATCAGAAATTGCTTTGAGGATTCGGCCCCTGGTGCTCTGCTCTGGGTACACTTTCACAAAGCCTCCTTCAGCTAAGGTGACCTTAATTACCATAAGAGACGGTACTGGAGATAGTGTGTTGCCGTGACAGTTAAGCACACCCTAGCTTAAGTAGGCTCTGTTGTCTTTATGGATCTGATTTGTTGTTGCAATTTGTTAAGGCCTGTTATAGTTTGTTGGCAAGGGAGGTTTCCTTCATCCATTGGGTTGGCATGCCATCATAGGAGAGAGATATTAGATAACTTCATATATTGCATAAAACACCAATCAAACCCATTGGGCTGGCACTCCCTTCAAGTACAACATAAAACTCCAGTCTGATTTTTATAACAATTTTTTTTTTTAATGAAAGTCAAAAGCTTGTTGATTTCTTTACTGTCTAATAAATAATGTTTTTTTTTCACTGCAGAAATCCAACTTCTCATTTCTATAACCGTGATCAGTTTTACAACACGACTTTCATGCAGTATAACACACGGAACCATTCCACGTTCATGATACAAAACATGTCTACATCTTACAACCACATGAACTTTCGGCAAAATAACTACGCTTTCTGGCGAAGTTATTATCCAAGATTAGCTAATCTGGAGGGTTCAGGTAAGGTCAAAGTTTAAATGATATAAAGTGAGTGGTTTTGAGGGAACTTCCAGTGCCCTAGACTTGTCTGAGGTAAAGAGCATGAGGAAGTCAATTTGTTGCGGTGCTCATGTTGTCTTTGTCCGTTTCCATGGTCTTCAAGGATGGTTTCCTTCTTGCATTGTGCTGGCATATGCGTGAAATAACCTAAATGCATTTTAAAATCCAAACAAAAATAATTTCAGTGCAATAGCCAAAACCCCAGTCGATGTGTCCACCTGTGAACATAATTAACATCATAAAAGTGCTCTAGTGATTGGAGAGATGGTCAAGTGGTTTCTTATCGACCAATCACCGGTAATGCTAAGGGGTCATCAATGTGAAAAAGCCTTCAGTGTGACATTTAATATCAAGCAAATATTAATACCATAACATCTTATTGTAAGTATGTGTCCACCCGTGAACATAATTAACATCATAAAAGTGCACTAGTGACTTGGGAGATGGTCAAGTGGTTTCTTATCGACCAATCACCGGTAATGCTAAGGGGTTATCAATGTGAAATAGCCTTTAGTGTGAAATTTAATATCAAGCAAATATTAATACCATAACATCTTATTGTAAGTATGTCGGCCTTGTAAATTGGCAAGTCATAGGATTAGTAGCTGGTCGAATCTGACTTTAAAACAAGGATAGGTTTCTTTCTCTCTTGGCTTGGTTGATTGGTTGGCAAGAGCCTCCTGTGCCCTGGTATCACATATAAACTTGTACTGTATATATTCAGTCTTTTTTACACCCCATTTTGTATCTTGTCACTGTCTGTTGCCAGAAAGATTAAAGGTGTTTTCCTTCACAGTTTGAAGGTGGTTTGGTCAGAGCTTCCTGATGACCTGTGTTTTCAGAGCTAAGAGACATCAGGAAGTAGATTTGTTGTGATGTCATTTATGTTGCACGTGACGTCAAGGGTGGTTTTCTCCTTCCGTTGGGCTGGCACACAGTCATGTAGGAGAAATACCCCCGAGCACGGCGCTAAAGACCAATTAAACAAACATTCACAGCTTAAAACCATTATGAAATGTTCTTCCCAAAGAATATTTGATTGGATCGATTTTATCTTAAAAGTGTTAAGCTGAGACTCCTCCTGGTTTAATAAGTAGTACAGAATAAGAAGTAGAGAATATGTCGTCATTTAAGTTAAATAGCTTAGAGTACGACGTTAAACACTTATCAAAATTAGTTCACATGTTCCTTGTAACCAGGAACCCTCTGGGGTGAAGCAGTATGTTTGGAACAGTGTACATTTTGACTTAAGATCAGTAATTTTTCAACAAAATATTTAGACAACGTTTCACATTTCTGTTTTGTGGCGTTTATTTACTGTTGCATACATGTACATGCTGGTTGTTGGACAGTAGTTCCCCTATGCACTGGTGCTATCTGGGCTAAGGGGCATCAGGAAGTAGAATTGTTTGTGGTGTCTTATTTTTTCTCCTGTCTCGTCTTTTATGTTGCCAGTGACGTCAAGGGTGGTTTCCTCCACCCTTTGGGCTGGCACTCTGTCATATAGGTGAAATACCTCCGAACCCGGCGTTAACTCCAATCAAATAAACCCTAACATAAGGACAAGACGACTATTTATATCAAAGCTCATTTGCATCAACTAATAGTTCCCTAAGAAGATAAGAAACGGGTGAAGAGCATTTTTATTTTCACGGTCCAATACATGTATGTTAAAGATGGTCCAGCAGATCAAATAAATAGTGGGCTAGATACAGTCAGAACCGTACTCATTTTGTCAAAAATTATCTTCTTTTTCAGACTTATTATTTAGACATATCAACTTTTGCAAAGGGATTCTCCGCTGTGATCTATTTCTGTTTGTTTATTTGCAGATACTCGTCCTAAATATTTGAGTCAGGATAGTTCCTCACAATACAAGACGGCAACCTGGTCTCTTACAGCTGGAGTCGCATTCCTTCTAACCCTATGTATAGCATTATTGTTAGCCTTTTACTGTAAAAAAAAAAGACAAAGTGATCATTTTGGTGGAAGTTCTTATGCCTGATCAACAAAAGAATATCTCTCTTTAACAACACTTTTAGTTTTATATTTGTAAAGTAATGTATGCAATCTTAACAAATACAATTATAATATATTTTATAATTGTGGAGAAAGACAAATTTGCCTTCCTCAAAATATATTTATATATATATTTTTATAAATATATATATATATATTGAGATGTCTGTAATTGAAAATCCTAGGTAAACATTTTTTCATTTCATTTATAAAAATATTGTGATTATCACTTATAACATTAATTTTAACACTCTGTTGTCTTCTTAAACATTTATGTAAATATGAAAATTGTTTCAGTTCATGATGTTTTGAGGAATAAAATTTTATTTTTGTTGAATTTTTGTTTAGAGAATAGAACAAATGTTTATATAAATAATGTATATATTTTGTATTTACTTATTAACTGTAAATATATAAATTGATTGTAAATTGTTTAATATTATTTACATTCCATCGGATCCTTCTGTGTGGTGTAATTAATCTGTAAGGCAAGGAAGGATCTAGACGAAGTAGCATCGCATGTTTGATTCCTCACTCATTCTGAATTACATGTATCCGGCTTAATGTTGTATCCTAGACTGTCATACTTACAACTCGTGCCTCGTTCTAACAAGAATGAAATTGATTGACAGGATAAAACAATGACTTTTGAGTCCTATTTTTCAGTTGTAAAAACTTTTGACTATTTGTTGTAACAACTTTATGAAGATTTTCTTGTGGTGTTATCAAACCAATCCCAACCAAATAAAGGAAATCCTTTTTGTAGAAGTCATTACCTTAAAATACTTCACAAGGTACTTTTTTGTAGTTACGCTTTAATGTAATTATTATAGTAATTCGTGAGCGGTCAATCAACATATGTGTCATATTTATTCCGTATGTCAATGGGGAATTCGTTTAGTAGACCACATACAGCGAGGAATCACTTTTGTGGCATGATCTTCCTGTGCTTTAAGCACCATGAATCAAATTCGGTGTGGTCAGTGTGACGGTCTTAGCTAGGATTTGAAATCTTCCTGTCATAAATCACTATTTTGAGAAATTTTGCCTGTCAGCATAGGAGTGAAGTATTGCACAAGTCCCTTGTATAAATGAAAAAGATTTGCTTAATCAAGACCCTTGTTTTTATAAATGATTTTGTATTTACTTCTAAATCATTTACAGAATTTTTTAAAACTTTTATGCTATGATCTGGTTAAGAGTTCAATGAGTGTTCAAATTATCCAGAAAAAATGAGAATATAATCGATCCCTGCCCCTATTTTGTAAATAAATGGAATCCCTTAATCACGATTTGTAAAAAGCTTTTTTCTATATATTTGTCCTGGTGCATCCCATTACCTGATTTATTTTTATATGTACAAAACTGTCATGGCTACCCTACATTTGATTTACTTTTAATCATTTTATAAACTATTGTGATATTCATGAATCATCTATATAATTTTTTTAAATTTCAAATTGAAAATGAGGTCTGGCATTTGCTAGGCGACTATTGCTCGAATATCAGCTTTGAGTGTTTGTAGAACATTTGTAAGAATTTATCTTGGAGCAATCGTTGCCGTTTCAATTGTCAGATTTAAAGGACAGATGAAAATGATGGAGATTTTTTTTTTGTTCGGGATTAAAATTCTACTAAAATTAGATGATACACCACCGATTGCTCCATGATAAACGCTTAAAGTGAAAGTCTCTTCAACTTCTGGCCGTACAATGACAGACAGACTGTTTTTTGTTTTTTTTGTGGCCCAATTGCCATCACGACTGATGTTCAAAATAGCTAATTTTCCATTACGGAAAACTAGCTATTTTGAACATCAGTCATAATGGCAGTATGGGTCAGTGTAATACAGTGGGGATGTATTCAAATCTAGTTGAAAGAAGCCTTTCACTTTAATGTTTGTTCAAACGTTATCAGTTGTCACCAGGTCAATTTTTTGCCTGGCATATGCCAGTAACCATTTGGACTTAAAATCATAAAATTGGTCGGCCATATGCCCTGGTGGAATTTGTTTGCTGTGCTCCTCATAATCTATTTCTACCAGAGTTGGCGTTTATCCTTCCTCCTTTAGACTCAATAGATAACATTCAGTGTTTAACTATTTAATCACTTGTTTTTCAAAAGTGCAAGTGTTCTACAATAAAATTAGTTAAAAAAATATAATTTTAAAGGCAAACTATTTTATACTTCAGTAGCACTGTTTTCTGTCAAATGTGAATTCACTCACTACGTTCCCAATTGTCAACCGAGTCTAAAGGAGGGAGACACAAACAACAACTCTGGTAGAGACTGCTTCATAATCTGTTTATCAATAATCCATTTACTTCTGCTGTTGATATATTCAAATCAGCTACTTGACCACAACTTTAATAATTCTACAATGGCAGCAGTAAAAGAATATGATTGCGAGAATCTGGGTTCGTACAGGTTGAATGTCATGGTTTTCCATAACTTTTCTAAACCTTTACAAAACCCAGATAGATAATTTTTGTATTAAAATATTATGTATATGTTTGAACTTTATTATATATTAAACATACATTCTACTTTATCAGTTGTTGACTCAACTTTCAGCTTTTACTATGGGTACTTTTTCACAAAAAGTGATATTCAAATCTGATATCAAACTTTATAGCACATTTGTTTTTAGCATAGTTTTACAACATAAAATATTAATTTCACAGGAACCAAAATTTATAGAGGCCATTAATACAACCAATGTATCGTTAACATTTCCTAAATAGGCCTACTGAGTACTGACACACAATAAATCAACCTTTTTACAGCCAGCCTAGAATTAGGTCTATTTTTGGGTGCAAAAAATCCTCTCTTTTTTTTTTTGCTCAAATCTTAAATATTTTTGTGGTGTGTTGTAAACTATATTGGGGTGTTTTTCTTCCTAATAATTTTCAGCTTTATGTAAAACAAAAGGTTTTCCAACAAAAGTACGAATGAAACCAACAAGTGCCTTGGTTAACTTTTTCTTCCCAAACAGAACAAATCCCCTTCCTGTGAAATTCGGTATTATTAATATTCTTCCCTATGGTCTGACATTGACAGCCTGTTTATTTAACATTTCACACTGTTATTGATGTTATTTCACCCGAGTGAGAAGGGCACCAGTCCAATGGGGATCGTCAGTGGCTCAAAAGGGAAATAACCATTTCACCCTTGTAATAGGTATAGCGCCGTGTATGTCATTGACTAACAATAGTATTCCATTGAATATTTATATCATGCTATTGTTAGTCAATGACGTAATTGGCGCTGCCTGCCATGGGTGACATAGTTATCTCCCTTGTTTACCGCTGGCGATCCCCATTGGTGGTGGATAAAACTACCTGTGTTGTCACTGGTAACAAAGGCAGCGCAGTAAGCAAAACTGGACACAATAACAAAGCAGCTTCCAGCACCAGAAAGACCCACCATCAACTGACAGTTTAAAACAAATCTTAAGACTGACTAAACACCAATTTTAGCTCTATGTAAAACCATTTGTGAAGAGTCACCATGTATTAAAGTAAATCATTATTTTTTAATTGTTTGATGCCATCTTAGTTCACTTGGTTAGCCACCTCTGTGGAATGCTAGCTAGAGGCTGGTAGTGCATGTACGAGCCGTGTGGTTCAATAGTAAGAACTCGCAAGTGCCATCTAGAGCTCAGCCTATTGAACACACATCTGCTTCCTGAAGCTCCAATCTCAGTCTGCACAAGAAGCTTTGGCCAACCACTCACACTTTTCAAATAGGATCCACATCCATAAGTACAACAAAAAGACAACTTTTGGATATAGAAAGAAGCAATCTTTATACCTGTAGATTTAGTCCTTTTCATTAAAATATAGGCACAAGGAAAGTGTAATACTGAACATGTAGTGCCAGAATAGCCAACTATTATAGATTTGAGGTTATCAAACAAAGGTCAATAGAATGAAAAAGAAAATGTTTAAAGATATAGAGAATGACGTTTTATTGTAAAACATAGGCTTGAGTTGGATACTCATTGTTAGGATATATAAGTGCAATGGCAAAGCCTAGTATAATGGTTTTATAATAATTGCGTTCAATTGCTATTTTTACTTACATGTTCATGCAGGCTCTGCCCTCTTTATTTTCACTATACATGTTTGAAAAGTGAAGTTTTTCAGTAAGAAACATGATGGCAAAGCCTAGTAAATGAGGCTTAGGGGAAAGCATTTACTCAAACCAATTTCTGTTCTTCTCAGAATCAACAGAAAGAGGAGGTTTTGCCATTGCAAAGTAGCACTGTTGTTTATGAGCAGCTAGTGATGACAGTTACTAAGTTTTGTAAGATATACAATACTATCAGCTACTAGAAAATCATCTTCCAACAAAGAACATCATGTGATCATATCATGGTGTGAGCACTAAGCGATTATTCAAGTTACAAAAAAACTAATCCATAGCTGGACTGGAGATTGGAATTATCAAGGATATAGTGTGAGAAACTTCCTGTCAAGGCATAATTGGAAAGTTTACACGAGTCCACATTGTGATTCATATATTATGAAACATCTCTAAAATAAAGTTTCAGAAATGATCAACTTTTGCCTTTGCCCTTGCCACGACCTTTTCCTTTTGTTTCGGTTGATTTTCCCTTGCCACTTGCTTTCTTGTTCGTAGCTGGTGCTTTTTTCATCTGAAAAAAGAGAAAATCAAAAGCATACCTTATGTTAGGAAATCTGCACTAATAATTAATAAGTATTTGTTTGGTGCTTTAAGCAGAGCTGGATTAAGACCTCTGGTGGCCCTGAAACACAGAAAATAGAAGGCAAAGCACACTGAATGTGAAGCTAACTGAAGTGTTCTGCTCTGTTAGTAATAAGAAATAATCTCAAATGAAACATCATAGACTAAGGTGAGTTTTTTAACACACAAAGCGAATCAATAGCAAAATGTTTCAGTGACAATGTCTGCTTTTTGAACAACAAATTTAGTTAATGGAAAAAAAAAGAAGATTTTAACGGGTGTTGGAAAGCGTATTTGACGTCACTGGCAATTAAACCATCAATGCCAAAACAGTGACATGTGAGGCCAACAGTAAAATTAACCTGGGATCAACCAAAAATTACATCAAAGTGCTTTTGTTGACCTATTTAACGGGTGTAGTAAATAACACATTATGATCATCTGGGAAGTTTTTTAAAAAATATGAAGACAACATTTTCCCCAAAATGATGTCACATCCAGACAAGAGTCTCCAGTAAAAGACGGCTGAGCAGTCTGCAGTACAACAGAGATGTTTTTGATCTTTGGATGTGACCTTGCCAGACTTCAAAATCTGCGAAAACAAAGTATTTTTTCTGAAATTTTATGAACATTTTGAAAAACATCATGGCAATCAATGGATAAAAAAAAAAAAATCTGGTTGGACATTGTAACAGGTTATTAACTTTTATTACACTTAATTTAATAGATATCTACAATGGCACTTTAAGCATTACATAAATTATACTCTTCAACACATGAGAAGAACTACCAGGGTAATAGAATAATGGTGATTAACAAGCCCCACCTTAATCATTCCGTCGTTTCCAACACCACCTTCGTCGTCCTCACTCTCAATGAGAGAACCTCCAACTCCTTCCTCGCCCAACAACTGGGAATCATCAGCTCCGCCTACTTTACCTTTCTTCTTTTTAGTTCCGTCTCCAAGTGCATAGGGGGTCATATGACTTTCTTTATTATACGCTCTTGTAAAAGCAGCCTTAGTCTGAAATGCATACAAATAAAATTTTTATATTTTAATAAGATTCAAGTTTTACACCATAGTTACAATTATTTCACTTAAAAGATTAATTGCTTGGTGTTTAAAGCCATGCTCAGGCATCTTTCCTCTACAGGGTGGGCAAAAAAAAAGTGCAACATTTACTTGATAAATCACTTAGGCCTATTCATGACTAATCCTACCCTGAGTTACTTGTTATCAGGGGCCGGTTGTTCAAAGCTCTATCCTAGCTCCCCATGTTGCGTTTTTTTTTGCCCACCCTGTAGATCACAGTGTGCCAGTCAAAAAAAGATCAAAGAATGGACAAAATAAGGATGGAAAACAGGGCACTAACACAAATCAGCTTCCAGATGCCCCATCCCTTATCAGAGTACCAGGGCATGAGTCAGGAATCTCAAACCAACTGCATGCTTCACTTATAAGACCACTGCACATGCCTTCCCAATCATTGAAGGAAACCACTCTCAGCATCACTGACATTAAAAACAAGAGGCATGACGCCATAACAGTAGTTTCATTCCCCTAGTGGGATGGCACACCTACATGTGGATGGAATAACCTTAAGTGTGGCCAAACTTGTGTGTGTCGACAAGACATTGGTACAAACCTTATGCTGTTGCTGATTTAATTAGGATATTATATATATTTAATTCACATGTTAGCAATTCTTCATCCTTTTCCATTAATAATCTGATATCGAACACTTTTCTTCTGCAAACGTCTTTATTTTGTAAATATGTGTGTTATAAATTACCCATGATTCCACATTCAAATAAGGTAGTCTGCGCTACCCCTATTTCTCACTAGAGGGAGCTTCTACATCAATCCGCCATGGCTCGAGCTTCATTGCCGTTGATGTGTAACTTGTGTCAATGGCTCGTTCCACACTTTGGGTTAATATACTTAGGATATAATATATAATATATAACCTTGATTAAAAAAATCACCTTAGAACTAAGTGATGAAAATGGGTCAGAACTATTTGGCCATTTTGAAACCTCCATAACACTGTCAAAATCCTCTTTCGTTATATTATATCCATCCATGACACCAATGACTTCCTTGACCCCTTCACCTTCTCCCTTCACCAAAGGATCTGTTAGAGACTTCCTCATGTAGGGGAGATAATCCATGTTTAACCCTCGTTTGTCAGACGATATACTGAAATAAAGATGATCAAAGAAAATCTTGTCATTCATGTCTGCAGTCATGAGTTAGGAAAAAAACATTGAGTTATTTATCTGGGCAGATTTCAAAATACAAGTTCTTTATTCTTTTCATGGCTTCTGATTAAGGAATATGCTAATTTGAATGCAATAGGCTGGACGCCCAAACAAAAATTGAGGCAAGTTCAGACTGCACAATCTGCCAATATTTCGGGCTATAGCTTGTCTGCAACATTCAATGAAACTCATCTGTAAAGTCGCCCACATGTAAGTATATGAGGAAGTCACTCAAAGTGACTTCAGCTATCACAGGGGTGTTTTCTAAAAGTTTTCCTCACGTTTTTTTAATAATATATTAATAAGTGCAGAGTAAGAAGTGGAGAAACCCTTAATTGTTGAAGCAAAAAACCATTGAGTAAAACATTAAACACTGATCAAACAAACAATCTTAACAGGAGTGAAAGAAATTGAAAAGTAAATGCTGCAATGTTGATTGATTGATTGATTGATTGGGGTTTAACGCCGTACTCAGGGGTATTTCACCTATATGACGGCGTGCCAGC